>CAXIEQ010000180.1:0-10001 GCA_964023945.1 Ectemnius cavifrons
TGGCAACTGTGGCATCAAGGAGCCAGGCGCTGGACGTGTAGTCGATACACTCCTCCTCGCTCAAAGATCTGAGCGAGTCGAGTCGAGAGTGTCCTACCTCCTCGCCAAAGGTGACATCGATCGAGCAGTGGCCTGTGTCAACGAGAGCATCCTCGATGCTTCTCAGGTGAAGGGAAAACCGAAGCCTGTCTTCAGTCGCTGGTTCGATGCTGAGTGCAAGGAGGCCAAGCGGAGATCCATGCAGATGAAGAGAGCCGCAGACCCGGGCTGGAAAGAAGTTTCGAAAGCGTACCATCGGCTCTGTGACCGGAAGAGGTCAGAGTACGAGGAGCAGAGGACAATGGAAAAGCTGGAGAAGGCTGAAGTGAATCCCTTCACGTTGACCAAGCGAAAGCGAGCGGCGGGTACGTCGACGATCCCGAGTGACAACCTGCTGGAGCATTTCGGTGGGCTCCTTACGGACGTCGGCGGTAGCCTCGACCCACCCCGAGGGCCCATCAACATCGAGCCATTCTCGGAGGATGAAGTGAAGAATGCCATTGAGAAGCGCCCGCGAGGAAGGCGACCGGAATTGACAACATCGCGAATGAGCACCTCGTTGCATCATGTGCCGTCCTGCTGCGCTGCTGGACGCTAATATTTAGCGCCGCAGCCATTCATCTGCAGCTCCCGAGGCAGTGGAGAGAGACCATTCTCTTTCTTCTGTTCAAGGGAAAAGGGGACAAGGCAGACCCGAACAATTTCCGGGGCATTTCTCTCTTATGCTCAGCGTACAAGGTCTTCACGAAGCTTGTATTGCGACGGCTGGAGGGAATGCTAGAGGGCAAGCTGAGCCCAGGGACAGTATGGCTTTCGGAAGGGACGGTCCACTTACGATGCCATTGACCGGGTGACGCGGAAGTTGCGCGAGGAGTTGAGGAAAGCTCCAGAGAAGAAGAAGGGAGAGAAAGGCTTCTACGCCTTGTTTGTCGATTTCAAGAAGGCGTTCGATACCGTCCCACGACGCCGCCTCATCGATAAGCTGAGGAACCAGTTCGAGCTAGACGAGGCTTACGTGAAGCTCGTCACATGCCTGCTATTGGACAACAACATCAAGTTCAAGCAAGAGCAGTGCCAATGCCGAAGGTTCCACGGCTCGACGACGGAAGTCATCCAAAGCCGAGGCGTGCCCCAGGGGGACTCTCTTAGCCCATTCTTGTTTGTCGTTTACATCAACGACGTGGTGGAGACAGTGGGCAGGGAGTCGGGCGCCGAGGTCCTCCTCTATGCGGACGATATGATCGTGCTGGCAGATGACAGGCACATGCTCCGGAAGGCCATCGTGGCACTGGCTGAATGGAGTAGGGTCAACCACCTCGAGGTCAATTCCACCAAGACCAAGGTGATGAAGTTCCGCGGAGGAGGGAAGGTGAAGGATGACGATGTCTTCCACCTAAGAAACGATCGTCTGGAGATCGTAAACGAGTACACCTATCTTGGGGTGTCGCTGCAGACGAAGCTTGGGTTCAACAAGCAGGTGAAACGAGTGAAGGCCAAGGCCATGGCTGTCATCGGCAAGATGTCAGCTGATGTTGGCAAGCTCTCGCTGGCCAACGCCTTGAAGGTGTTTGAGATGCAGGTGAAGCCGATCGTCACCTACGGGATGCGCATCTACTCACCTGGCCTTTCATATGACTCGATGGAGAAGTTGGACCGAGTGAAGACAGCGTACCTCAAGAAGGTGCTACGTCTCCCGAGGAGTGCTTGCGTGGAGCTGACGCACAAGCTGTGTGGTGCGAAGAGACTCTGCGAGGACCTCCAAGACAAGGACTACGTGTTCGGAGATGCCGCGTGGAAGTCGTACTCAGACCATATAGAGTCCGACCGTCAGAGGAATCCGGAATGCAACGAAATCGCATGGAATGGATCAAAGTGGATGGACCCAGGCCAAGATCGACACTTTGCAGCTGGATACGCCGTGACGGGCTTCCATCCCTTCCTCTGCACGAAGAAGGTGTACCACAGCCGTGACGACACATCTTGCAAGTGCAGATTGTGTGGATTAGCCATCCGATTAGGCCACATTAATGAGTGCAGTGTGCTTGGTGATAAGACATTGTACGACAAATTCTGTGATATTACGGCTAGCTATCGAAGTCGATCTAGTCAACATTCTAGTCAATAATACTTGTCTCTCTCACTTCTCTCCTCCTAGATTCAAGTCTGTGATATTCTCGAAATCTCTGTAGTTTTGTTGTATTTATATTTGGCCTAGAAAGGCGAATAAATAAAATCTCTCTCTCTTTCTTTCTTCTACTCTTTCTTCCTTCCTCTCTTTCTTTCTTCCTCTCTTTCTTTCTTCCTCTCTTTCTTTTTTTCTCTATCTTTCTTCCTCTCTTTCTTCCTCTCTTTCTTTCTTCCACTTTTTCTTTCTTCCTCTTTTTCTTTCTTCCTCTTTTACTTTCTTCTACTCTTTCTTTCTTCCTCTCTTTCTTTTTTTCTCTATCTTTCTTTCTCTCTGGCTTTCTTCTTCTCTAAATTTCTTCTCATACTTTCTTCCTCTCCAACTTTTTCATCTCTGGCTTTGTTCTACTCTTTCTTTCTTTCTTCCTCTCTTTCTTTCTCTTTAAAGTTCATTGTTTCGGGCTTTAACAAAGCTACACTTTAACAAAACTCTTTTTCTAAAATATTAGACCAATATAAAAACCAGGGTTGGCCGGCGAAGCCGCCCTAATTCGGCCGAGCGAAGCGAGGCCGACAATAAAAAAAATTATGAACTTGACCTCATAGCGGTCCCGAGCAGCGGCGGCCGCAAAGCGGCCGCCCTGCGAGGCAAGCAGAGGAAGTGGCCGCGTAGCGGCCGCTCCGATGCTTGTTATTAAATTAAAACACATACCCAACCTAATGACAAATATACTAATTTTACTTTTATGATAAAGTGAACCTTCATTCTTGTAGCATTTAACGGAAGACCCGTGTGCTGGGGTCCTCGAATACCTCTAATTTTACCACTCAGAGAATTAACTCAAAAGAGATTTATTTATTTGATAAAATAGCACAAAGATATAATATAAAGGTTTTAGGATAACGCAAAAGAGGTAGAGTGGGAGCAAGACAAACATCAATACTGTGATTGAAAATGTAGCTGACGCTGGTGCTGTCGCTATTGCCGTTGTGGCTATTGTTGTCGCTTTTGTCGCTCCCGAATGAAATTACGTCGAGGGTTTATATACCCTGAGACCAATCGGCCGTAGGTCAGTTGATGTTAGTCGAGCTGCGCTAGTTGACAGGCTACGCAAGACCATCCTAGGAGGTGTGGTCTGCGGCTAGAACTTCTTTAGCGAAATCAAAAATGGCGCGATTGAAATGAGCGCATGGTAAGATGCCTTAAGACTATCTCGACAAAGAGGTTAGGTCAAATGTCACATTCTTTATTGCGATTCCTTCATCCTCGTTTGGATTACTCACTTTGTTTAGAGGTTGTTCCCAGCCTTTGATGCCACAAAGGCGGCATATGAATTGGTTCACTTGGAACTGACAAGATACATTTAGCAATTTGCTTATGCCAAGGTTGTCACCACTGATCGAGTACAATGCTATTGGAATTGTTACACTACTTGAATTACATTCAAATGTAAATCCTTTCATTAATTGCGAAAGATCAGGAATGAATTGGTGCATTAGCACATCGTATAGTGAGAGACCCGATTGCTTGAGTTTTTTTCGATTGATAAGTAAACTAGTGAACATAGTGTTACGTTTAGATCAAAAGCGCACCGGAATATTAGTTGAGACGTAGATAGGGAAATGTTTGCCTGCTTTCTATTGCCTATTGGGTTCATTATCCCAAAATCATCTGCCCCAAGTTGCAATCTTAAACAAGCTTTCATAAGTTGTCTTCTACTTTTGCAAAAAGTCAAATCTTCTGTATCTTTGAGCTGTTCATTACTTTTGAATTTTTCCTTGAGAATCTCACTCACCAGGTAATTATTCTTAAGCATCACAGAGACAATATCATACAGGCTTGAATAACAATAGCGTAGACCTTCTGATTGGTGTTTTGATTGAATTGTCATCTTCTTGGGCAATCCTTCGATAATTTTATCGAGTTGCTTGGCTGACCTGCCAATTTTGGCGTAATCATTACAGAGACTAACTGTCTCCTCAAAATCTAACCCCGCTCGATGGCACTCAGATGTTTTTCTTTTACATGTTTATAATACGAGTTACTCCGCCCGAAAAATGAATTACATTTTGATACACAACATTTAACTTTTGGAATAGACAGTGAGTGTTCACTTGACTCTCGTTGCTTTTTTTCAGAACATTCTTAAAATGGTCATCCATTTTTTATGAAGAATAGTGAAACACACAGTGCTGGTAATTTCGAGCATTCGATTCTATTCGAATTCGAAAAAAAATATTTTTAAATCCAATCGAATGTTGTACATTTGGGTTAGGTTCGAATCGAATTCGAATATTCGGTCAAATATTCGCAAATAATTCGCAAATAGTAGCATAGTTTAATGTTAAATTATTAAATTAATTTGTAAAAATGTAGCATTTGTTTGTAGAATGTGTGAACTCACACCGTGTGAAAAGTGCAAGTCACTAAAATAACTCGCATTTTGTGAGTGTTGTGCCACTTTTTCTGGCTTTGTTGTTAAGCTCGTCACCTGTCAACACAAGCTGTTGGTAATATTGTTTTGTTAGACTCTTCGTTTTCTGTTGTTGGACTCTTCGTTTTTGTTGTTGGTTTTGAATCATTTGGCTTGTCATCGGCATTGTTTTGTTCTATACCTGCCTATCTATTTCTACTGTCAGGTAAATAATTGTTTAGTTTTTTAATAAAGTTGTATTTTATCATTTTATTATTATTCTATAGAGATGGACACTGAATCGACTAGTGCTGTCACTCCAGCTAAATCTAAATCACAACCATCAAGATCTGCATCCACTGGGAAAAAAAGAAAGCAGTCCGATGAAAATCTGGGTACTGGGAGGTCATTGATATTACAATGCTATCGGTTTGAGCGTGACGAAGCCAGACAGGCATGGGCCGAATGTAAATCGTGTGCTCGGCTACCGGTACCTGTCTCAACGAAACTAAAATACAATGATATCGACAAAACGACAACAAATCTAATCAATCATTTCAAAATAAAACACAATGATGAGTTTTTGGTGATTTTCAATGTCCAAAGTCCAAATGAAAACAAACGACAAAAGAAGATTTTCGATTTTATGCAGTCGAGTCGCCTAACTAGATGTGATGTTCAAAACATAAACGATTCTCTTGTTGAGATGATTGCGAAAGATCTACAGCCAGTCTCATTTGTCGAGAACGTTGGTTTCAGAAAATTTTGTTCATCAATTAATCCAAATTACTCGATTCCTTGCCGCTCGACAATTAAGCAAATGATTACAAATAGATACGAGAAAGCTCATGTGAATGTTGGCATGGATGCCTACCGCCAATCGATTGAAGAATTGACATTCAACAGAAACCTCGAAACATCCCAACATGAATTGGCCCGCCAACAAGGAATCGGCATGACTGGAAATGTCAATTGGCTGGCTTACGATCATTTTTTGAGAGCTAAATATTATCATAGCATTGAAAATGCAATTGCTTTCAATCCATCGACATTGGCTCAATGGTTTCAAGGAATCGGTTTGGAAGCAAATGGACACAATCCTACACTGGCGGAATATTATCAAAGTATTGGAATGACAGATAATTCAAATGCTTTCAATCAATCCTCACTGGCCCAATATGCTCTAGGAATCGTTATAGAAGGAAATGCAAATGCTTCTAATATATCTTCACTGGCCCGATCGTCCAGCAGCATTGGAGATTTAATTATAGATGAACATGTGTCCAACGACAGTAACGAGGCAAGCGTCGAGCAACAACAAGAAGAATTAGATGTTGAAAATCAAAGCTTTCCGAAAAATGCCGCAGTAATTGCCAGCAATGCCCAAAACAAGCGCAACGGTGATGACAATATGGCCAGCGACAACATCGCCAATGACCAACGACAGCAGTCGGCAGACAATGCCCTCGACAATGGAAATCCTCGACCAGTCAAGAATGAACGTGACCAAAAGCCGATTATGCGTTCAACAAATGCTCACCTTCAAACTCACACAGAGGAGAAGCCTTTTTCCTGTGGGCAATGCTCTCGTCGTTTGAAAAATAAAGACTTTTTGAGAAATCACGTGGCGATCCACCAACCCGATTACAACAAGCGTCATCGATGCCCTTACGCGGGATGTTCTTACACAACTGGAAAGTTGGGTTATCTAAATGAACATCTGCCGAGGCTAAATGACTAGGTCACCTGAGCGTGGAAAGGTTTGATTAGAAAAGAAATATGTGTGGCTTGTAACGAATCGAATAGAACTTTTTAGGTGAGTAGCGAAATTGAGGGGTAAACATGAACACACGATGAGCTTAATTCTCACCGTTCTATTCTTGCAACAACTTATTTCCTTGACAACCTGAGTTAGATAAAAGTCGGCTTTGAGGGGAAAGAGACCCCACATGCGTGTTGTGTGGCTATGTCGCCTGAGTGTGCAAAGGTTTGATGAAGAGAACTATGTGTGTGATTTGCTCTTGTACCGAGAACTAGATAGAACTAAATAGAAATAGAGAACTAAATAGAACTCTCTAGCTGAGTAACGAGATTGATAGGTAATGAGTTTTTTCCTTCTTGGGCACGTTTTGACTCGTTCAAACTTCAAAATCTTAGGTTTTATGTCTCCAGACCAAAGTTCTATTCTGAAATGCTTATATGTTGGAAAGTATAAAACATTTTGAAATCAATGACAAGGTAGTGGCCTTTTGGCCGACAATGCCCCGGTCAACTTTTGCTTCGACAAAGATAAGGTTTCCGGGAATAATGTCTTGTCTTTGTTGAGAAAAGAATTAAACCGACCTATAATCGGAATCGGTTGTGGTGCTCATATCCTGAATAACACTTTAAAATTTGCAGTTGAACTGATGCCGTTTGACATCGATAATCTTCTTGTGAAAGTATACTCGTACTTCTCGAATTGGACAACACGAAATGAATCACTGAAAGAATTTTGCTTATATGCTGAATGAAAATAGCGGTACTTGGTTACTCCAAAACAATGAATCACAACCTTGGCTATCAATGAACCCTGCAATAAAACGTGTAGAGGAGATGTACCAAGCGCTCGAGGTCTATTTTGTTGGAAATTCGAAATGCAACAAAGTTTTGGTAAATTTTTTTATTTCCGATCTGTCTCGTGCGTGGCTACGATTTCTCATTGACATCTCCCCAGTATTTGAAAAGAAAGTCTTGGCGGTAGAGAGCGATGAAGCTACTGCTCAAGAAGTTCACTTGGAAATTGATCTTCTTATTTTCGAACTAAGAATTCGCAAAAATTCTTCCTATCTCGCCCCACAAGTCAAGGCATCGCTGAAAACAATGGAACAAGACATTGCCGAGTCACTTAAAGAAGATATGATGTGTTTCTACGAGAACTGCATCGAATATTTGTCTTCGCGTAATATACAACTTGATGGCTACTCGGCTTTCGACTGGCTCCCTCTAAGACGGGAAATTGTCAAGTCCCCAAGTCAGTAATTCGAAAATTTTTAGGACTTGATGAACTCAATGAAAGCTGTTTGATGTGGTAACTCATGCAATTGCTTTCACTAATGTCGATATATTGAATGGATGGAATAAACTTTGAAATTAACAACATTGCAATGAAAAATATAAAATTACTCTTAGAATTTGCTTTTGTCTCACCAGAATCCAATGCCGTCACTGAAAGAGTTTTTAGTTTGATCAACCAGCTTTGGAGTAAAAAATTCGTTTCAACGTGGAGACTGTGAAAGCGGTAGTTGGCATAAAATTCAACTCTAAACTAGGCTGTGATGATTTTATAAAATATATTTCCTCTCCGGAAAACGAGAGTATGCTGAAATAGATCAGTTCAAATTCAAAAATTATATTTAATTAAAACACTTTGTATTGCCTCAATTGTTATTTTTTAATTTTTATTTTTAGTTAAAACAAGACACTGGATCAAATAAGTAAGGTTAGGTGATGGGAACTAGCCATATACATTGCAGAAAGTCGGCCCTTGTGAATCCATATCACTTGCCCGAGACACCCATTGAATTCATCGACTTTGTGCCTCTTATTTGTTTTAAACTGGTATTGACTACGTATATGGATCTCTTCAATTCCATGGTTGAATTTGTCTTGAATAATAACTCAGATGGTCATCGGTTGCTCGTTCAGCTGAAGCTCGAGACACTCGTGCCGCTCTAGCTTGAGTTCGACCGGCTCGGGACTGGTGTCTTGGGATTGGTAATTAGGCTCTGATTGGCCAGCCGCCTTGCTGTTGTTTGTTTCCACGTCCATCTCGTCTTCGTCGCTGTCTTCGATTGTGATCACCTCAATCGTTGAGATTGCTTGGGCATCATCATCACTGTCGGAGAGGAGTGACTTTTAAGTGACTATTAATAAGAACTCAGAATCTTTGCCTACTTTTTAAATGACGACAAGAATGTTGTAAAGAAGTTTGTCAATATTCCCTCGTTTGCAGATTGAGGATAGGGTAGGAAATGTCGGCAAGTTGATACCAACCAAACGGATCACCGAAGGCGAACAACTTCGAGATTTAACAGAGATCGAGGATTTGTAGCATAATAAATAATGCCATAGGATTTTTCTCGATACATGAAACACAATTTTAAATTTGGCATTGGTTCGAATTGAAACTAATTTGCATTCAAAATAGGACACTGGAAATAATAATTAACAGGCAAAATATATAAACATTTAAATATAATTTATTTTATTATTGATACAAGTAAACTTTATAATATTATCTATTTTAAAAAAATGGTGAATGATTTGATTATAACAGATTGAGTGAATTTTGGAATTACAGATTGAGGAGAATGTTAGAACTTTCTAGAAATTCTGATCGAGTCACAAGAGGGTGTGAAAGGAAAGTAGCTAAAGGGAAAAGGAGGAGAATGGAATGAGAAAGGTGGGGGTGAGGATATTGAAAGGTGAGAAGGTGGGTGTGTGTGCGATAAGGTTAGAAGAGTGTGGGGAGATATTCGAATATTGAACGAAAGGCTTTGCCAAAGGTAGAAGGGTGAGGTGAAGGTGTGGGAGGTCGGCAAAAGAAAACGAAAAGGTTTAATGAGGCCAACTTCCGACTGGGAGTTGGTCAATTAGTCGCGAGAACATCACATGAACATGAGCAGACAGGCGGAACACACACACTCTCCACCTTTCTCCCGGGTGGAATAATCTCATAACATTACGTGCGCACCTCTCCTCAACTTATTTTTTTATTTTGCTACTTTCATAGCTGACTAACTCTCTCCTGTTGCATTTATTGCCTTCCCCAACGTACGTACGACCGGTGACAAGCTCGATCTAACGAGCTTTTCACACGCGGCTCCTATTCTGGCACCTACTCCTCGCATACGACCAGCAAAAAGTGTGTCTTTTGATAGTCAAAAAGTGAGTGTCGGTGTAGGCTGCCGTTCATTCGATCGTTGGACGTCGGAGTGAACGCACAAACACATACGCAACAATTTACTAACATTTTCCTTTCGCTTTTGTTTCTACAATGTCTCACTTCATTCCCAACCAACAAAAAACGAGCAAAAGTGGTGATCAACGTCGTCTTCCCACCGGAGCCCGTGCCAGGGGAGGACGAAACAACAGCAGCAATATGACACACCAGGCCAATCCTAAACTGACTAACAATGGCGCCTCGGCCGCCAATCTGCTCAACTTTGGTGGTGCTACCGCCGGTAGTGGTGACCCTGCTGAGGCGGCTTTTCCATTTCCTTTTTCGCTCGCTGGTGCCGATGGTAACCAACTTGCGCTGGATTCGGCCAAGTTATTGGAAACGAAGAACATGCAGCTCAACCCGTTCCTTCTGGGGGCTGCCATCGCCAACCAGATGAATGCTGCGGCGGCTGTGGCAGCGGCCGCTGCCCAAAAGAAAAA
>CAXIEQ010000181.1:0-2500 GCA_964023945.1 Ectemnius cavifrons
AGTGTCGCGTTGGGCCGGTACGTTTACTTTGAACAAATTAGAGTGCTCAAAGCAGGCTACTTTCGCCTGAATACTGTGTGCATGGAATAATGGAATAGGACCTCGGTTCTATTTTGTTGGTTTTCGGAACCCCGAGGTAATGATTAATAGGGACAGATGGGGGCATTCGTATTGCGACGTTAGAGGTGAAATTCTTGGATCGTCGCAAGACGGACAGAAGCGAAAGCATTTGCCAAAAATGTTTTCATTAATCAAGAACGAAAGTTAGAGGTTCGAAGGCGATCAGATACCGCCCTAGTTCTAACCATAAACGATGCCAGCTAGCGATCCGCCGAAGTTCCTCCGATGACTCGGCGGGCAGCTTCCGGGAAACCAAAGCTTTTGGGTTCCGGGGGAAGTATGGTTGCAAAGCTGAAACTTAAAGGAATTGACGGAAGGGCACCACCAGGAGTGGAGCCTGCGGCTTAATTTGACTCAACACGGGAAACCTCACCAGGCCCGGACACCGGAAGGATTGACAGATTGACAGCTCTTTCTTGATTCGGTGGGTGGTGGTGCATGGCCGTTCTTAGTTGGTGGAGCGATTTGTCTGGTTAATTCCGATAACGAACGAGACTCTAGCCTGCTAAATAGGCGTACTTTATGGTATCTCGAAGGCCCTCGGCTTCGGTCGGGCGGTTTTTACTACCAACGTAACAACAAATCTTCTTAGAGGGACAGGCGGCTTCTAGCCGCACGAGATTGAGCAATAACAGGTCTGTGATGCCCTTAGATGTTCTGGGCCGCACGCGCGCTACACTGAAGGAATCAGCGTGTTTTCCCTGGCCGAAAGGCCCGGGTAACCCGCTGAACCTCCTTCGTGCTAGGGATTGGGGCTTGCAATTATTCCCCATGAACGAGGAATTCCCAGTAAGCGCGAGTCATAAGCTCGCGTTGATTACGTCCCTGCCCTTTGTACACACCGCCCGTCGCTACTACCGATTGAATGATTTAGTGAGGTCTTCGGACTGGTGCGCGGCAATGCTTCGCGGCATTACCGATGTTGCCGGGAAGATGACCAAACTTGATCATTTAGAGGAAGTAAAAGTCGTAACAAGGTTTCCGTAGGTGAACCTGCGGAAGGATCATTAACGTATATATGCAAAATACGCAAAGATATGCTAGCAAAATAATAAGAGAGAGTGGAGCGACACGGGCGATAGATCCGCCGGTTACCACGCCGCGGCTTCGCCCCGTCGTTGCTGCCACACACAGAAGAGAAGAGAGGAGGAGAGAAAGGAGGGAAGGAAAAGCAAGGAGAGACATAATATTTGCTATTGTGAGAGACATATTTGCACAGAGAGATATACACGGCGAGAGAACAGAAGAGGGGAGTGTGCGAGAGAAGAGAGGCGAAAAAAAGAGGAGGAGAGCTGCAAGTAGCGTTGCCGCGCGAACGTGTCCGTCACGACGCGACGCAGAAGACGACGAGGGCGGTCGACTCTGTATCTCGGACTGCCTCGGCAGACTACACGAGACGAAGCAGAGCGGCGCCTCGCGCGTCTTGCGCGCTGACGACGAGTACCCACGGGATCGCGGAGCGCTCGCGCTCTCTCTCTTTCTCTCTCTCTCCTCCCCCTCTTTAAACTCTCGTCGCAAGCGCAATTTCACTCAAGAGAGAGGCGCCGAGCACACGGCGGTTGTGTGGAAGAACCAACAACCGGTGTAACCTACGCGATGGTGCTGTCGGGAGGGAGCGGAAGCTCTCCTGCCGACGCTGCGCGAGAGGGCGGATCTAGTCCCGTATCGGGGGAGTATTACCCCGTCGACGATCCCCCGAGGTTTTTCAATGAAGTGTTCGCCCGGCCCTCGCGCGCGCGTTAACAGCGCGCGTGCGTGGGTCGCCGTGCGGCGGTGGTGGTGCAGGAGGCCTCCGATGCGGGGCCCACCCACCACCTCTCTCGATTTTTTTTTTCCTCCTTCGGGAGGAAAAACGTGGTGCCATAGCCTCAGGCCGCCCCATCACAGGGGAGACGGAGGTGGTGGCGTTCGTGGGTGCCTTCCTGTTGCGCGGGTCGGACGCTCGCGGGCCTCGGGCTTTCGAAACCGAGAGAAAAACTTTCGAAGAGCGAGAGAGACAGAAAATATCATACACAAATGAAAAATACAAAAACGATTACCCTGAACGGTGGATCACTTGGCTCGTGGGTCGATGAAGAACGCAGCTAATTGCGCGTCAACGTGTGAACTGCAGGACACATGAACATCGACATTTCGAACGCACATTGCGGTCCACGGAAACAATTCCCGGACCACGCCTGGCTGAGGGTCGTTCTCTTAAACAAAAGACTGCTTGCGCGTGCCGTAACAACACACGCACCACGCGCGCGCCCCACATAGCAGCAAGCGCACACGCGCGCCCGATGCACACACCGATAGAAAGACGATTGCGCACAGACACGCACCGCTCGCGCTTTGCTGACCGCCTGGTCTCTCGTACGGCGTCGCGCGTCGCAGAAAG
>CAXIEQ010000181.1:10000-12228 GCA_964023945.1 Ectemnius cavifrons
CACCTCTCGGAGTAAGTCGTGGCGAATTCTCACCTCTCGGAGTAAGTCGCGGCGAATTCTCACCTCTCGGAGTAAGCCGTGGCAACTTTTCTCCTCTCGGAGTAAGTCGCGGCGAATTCTCACCTCTCGGAGTAAGCCGTGGCAACTTTTCTCCTCTCGGAGTAAGTCGTGGCGAAAGCAAGACGCCGCTGGTACTTGGAAAAATATCTCTCACCTCTCGGAGTAAGTCGCGGCGAAGTTTCACCTCTCGGAGTAAGCCGTGGCAACTTTTCTCCTCTCGGAGTAAGTCGCGGCGAAGTTTCACCTCTCGGAGTAAGCCGTGGCAACTTTTCTCCTCTCGGAGTAAGTCGCGGCGAATTCTCACCTCTCGGAGTAAGCCGTGGCAACTTTTCTCCTCTCGGAGTAAGTCGTGGCGAAAGCAAGACGCCGCTGGTACTTGGAAAAATATCTCTCACCTCTCGGAGTAAGTCGCGGCGAAGTTTCACCTCTCGGAGTAAGCCGTGGCAACTTTTCTCCTCTCGGAGTAAGTCGCGGCGAAGTTTCACCTCTCGGAGTAAGTCGTGGCGAATTCTCACCTCTCGGAGTAAGTCGCGGCGAATTCTCACCTCTCGGAGTAAGTCGTGGCGAAAGCAAGACGCCGCTGGTACTTGGAAAAATATCTCTCACCTCTCGGAGTAAGTCGCGGCGAAGTTTCACCTCTCGGAGTAAGTCGTGGCGAATTCTCACCTCTCGGAGTAAGTCGCGGCGAATTCTCACCTCTCGGAGTAAGTCGTGGCGAATTCTCACCTCTCGGAGTAAGCCGTGGCAACTTTTCTCCTCTCGGAGTAAGTCGTGGCGAAAGCAAGACGCCGCTGGTACTTGGAAAAATATCTCTCACCTCTCGGAGTAAGTCGCGGCGAATTCTCACCTCTCGGAGTAAGCCGTGGCAAATTTTCTCCTCTCGGAGTAAGTCGCGGCGAAAGCAAGACGCCGCTGGTACTTGGAAAAATATCTCTCACCTCTCGGAGTAAGTCGCGGCGAAGTTTCACCTCTCGGAGTAAGTCGTGGCGAATTCTCACCTCTCGGAGTAAGTCGCGGCGAATTCTCACCTCTCGGAGTAAGTCGTGGCGAATTCTCACCTCTCGGAGTAAGCCGTGGCAACTTTTCTCCTCTCGGAGTAAGTCGTGGCGAAAGCAAGACGCCGCTGGTACTTGGAAAAATATCTCTCACCTCTCGGAGTAAGTCGCGGCGAAGTTTCACCTCTCGGAGTAAGTCGTGGCGAATTCTCACCTCTCGGAGTAAGTCGCGGCGAATTCTCACCTCTCGGAGTAAGTCGTGGCGAATTCTCACCTCTCGGAGTAAGCCGTGGCAACTTTTCTCCTCTCGGAGTAAGTCGTGGCGAAAGCAAGACGCCGCTGGTACTTGGAAAAATATCTCTCACCTCTCGGAGTAAGTCGCGGCGAATTCTCACCTCTCGGAGTAAGCCGTGGCAAATTTTCTCCTCTCGGAGTAAGTCGCGGCGAAAGCAAGACGCCGCTGGTACTTGGAAAAATATCTCTCACCTCTCGGAGTAAGTCGCGGCGAAGTTTCACCTCTCGGAGTAAGTCGTGGCGAATTCTCACCTCTCGGAGTAAGCCGTGGCAACTTTTCTCCTCTCGGAGTAAGTCGTGGCGAAAGCAAGACGCCGCTGGTACTTGGAAAAATATCTCTCACCTCTCGGAGTAAGTCGCGGCGAAGTTTCACCTCTCGGAGTAAGTCGTGGCGAATTCTCACCTCTCGGAGTAAGCCGTGGCAACATTTCTCCTCTCGGAGTAAGTCGTGGCGAAAGCAAGACGCCGCTGGTACTTGGAAAAATATCTCTCACCTCTCGGAGTAAGTCGTGGCAACTTTTCTCCTCTCGGAGTAAGTCGCGGCGAAGTTTCACCTCTCGGAGTAAGCCGTGGCAACTTTTCTCCTCTCGGAGTAAGTCGCGGCGAAAGCAAGACGCCGCTGGTACTTGGAAAAATATCTCTCACCTCTCGGAGTAAGTCGCGGCGAAGTTTCACCTCTCGGAGTAAGTCGTGGCGAATTCTCACCTCTCGGAGTAAGCCGTGGCAACTTTTCTCCTCTCGGAGTAAGTCGTGGCGAAAGCAAGACGCCGCTGGTACTTGGAAAAATATCTCTCACCTCTCGGAGTAAGTCGCGGCGAAGTTTCACCTCTCGGAGTAAGTCGTGGCGAATTCTCACCTCTCGGAGTAAGCCGTGGCAAC
>CAXIEQ010000182.1:0-16919 GCA_964023945.1 Ectemnius cavifrons
GGAGAAAAGTTGCCACGACTTACTCCGAGAGGAGAAAAGTTGCCACGGCTTACTCCGAGAGGTGAAACTTCGCCGCGACTTACTCCGAGAGGAGAAAAGTTACCACGGCTTACTCCGAGAGGTGAAACTTCGCCGCGACTTACTCCGAGAGGAGAAAAGTTGCCACGGCTTACTCCGAGAGGTGAAACTTCGCCACGACTTACTCCGAGCGGAGAAAAGTTGCCACGGCTTACTCCGAGAGGTGAAACTTCGCCGCGACTTACTCCGAGAGGAGAAAAGTTGCCACGACTTACTCCGAATGGAGAAAAGTTGCACGGCTTACTCCGAGAGGTGAAACTTCGCCACGCCTTACTCCGAGAGGAGAAAAGTTGCCACGACTTGCTCCGAGAGGAGAAAAGTTGCCACGGCTTACTCCGAGAGGTGAAACTTCGCCACGCCTTACTCCGAGAGGAGAAAAGTTGCCACATCTTACTCCGAGAGGTGAAACTTCGCCGCGACTTACTCCGAGAGGAGAAAAGTTGCCACGACTTACTCCGAATGGAGAAAAGTTGCCACGGCTTACTCCGAGAGGTGAAACTTCGCCACGCCTTGCTCCGAGAGGAGAAAAGTTGCCACGACTTGCTCCGAGAGGAGAAAAGTTGCCACGGCTTACTCCCGAGAGGTGAAACTTCGCCACGCCTTACTCCGAGAGGAGAAAAGTTGCCACGCCTTACTCCGAGAGGAGAAAAGTTGCCACGACTTACTCCGAGAGGTGAAACTTCGCCACGACTTACTCCGAGAGGAGAAAAGTTGCCACGACTTACTCCGAGAGGAGAAAAGTTGCCACAGCTTACTCCGAGAGGTGAAACTTCGCCGCGACTTACTCCGAGAGGAGAAAAGTTACACAGCTTACTCCGAGAGGTGAAACTTCGCCACGACTTACTCGAGAGGAGAAAAGTTGCCACATCTTACTCCGAGAGGTGAAACTTCGCCGCGACTTACTCGAGAGGAGAAAAGTTGCCACGACTTACTCCGAATGGAGAAAAGTTGCCACGGCTTACCTCCGAGAGGTGAAACTTCGCCACGCCTTGCTCCGAGAGGAGAAAAGTTGCCACGACTTGCTCCGAGAGGAGAAAAGTTGCCACGGCTTACTCCGAGAGGTGAAACTTCGCGACGACTTACTCCGAGAGGAGAAAAGTTACCACATCTACTCCGAGAGGTGAAACTTCGCCACGACTTACTCCGAGAGGAGAAAAGTTGCCATGGCTTACTCCGAGAGGTGAAACTTCGCCACGACTTACTCCGAAAGGAGAAAAGTTGCCACGGCTTACTCCGAGAGGTGAGAATTCGCCACGACTTACTCCGAGAGGAGAAAGTTGCCATGGCTTACTCCGAGAGGTGAAAGATATTTTTCCTAGTACCAGCGGCGTCTTGCTTTCGCCACGACTTACTCCGAGAGGAGAAAAGTTGCCACGGCTTACTCCGAGAGGTGAGAATTCGCCACGACTTACTCCGAGAGGAGAAAAGTTGCCACGGCTTACTCCGAGAGGTGAGAATTCGCCACGACTTACTCCGAGAGGAGAAAAGTTGCCACGACTTACTCCGAGAGGAGAAAAGTTGCCACGGCTTACTCCGAGAGGTGAAACTTCGCCCGCGACTTACTCCGAGAGGAGAAAAGTTACCACGGCTTACTCCGAGAGGTGAAACTTCGCCGCGACTTACTCCGAGAGGAGAAAAGTTGCCACGGCTTACTCCGAGAGGTGAAACTTCGCCACGACTTACTCCGAGCGGAGAAAAGTTGCCACGGCTTACTCCGAGAGGTGAAACTTCGCCGCGACTTACTCCGAGAAGAGAAAAGTTGCCACGACTTACTCCGAATGGAGAAAAGTTGCCACGGCTTACTCCGAGAGGTGAAACTTCGCCACGCCTTACTCCGAGAGGAGAAAAGTTGCCACGACTTGCTCCGAGAGGAGAAAAGTTGCCACGGCTTACTCCGAGAGGTGAAACTTCGCCACGCCTTACTCCGAGAGGAGAAAAGTTGCCACGACTTACTCCGAGAGGTGAAACTTCGCCACGACTTACTCCGAGAGGAGAAAAGTTGCCACGACTTACTCCGAGAGGAGAAAAGTTGCCACAGCTTACTCCGAGAGGTGAAACTTCGCCGCGACTTACTCCGAGAGGAGAAAAGTTACCACAGCTTACTCCGAGAGGTGAAACTTCGCCACGACTTACTCCGAGAGGAGAAAAGTTGCCACATCTTACTCCGAGAGGTGAAACTTCGCCGCGACTTACTCCGAGAGGAGAAAAGTTGCCACGACTTACTCCGAATGGAGAAAAGTTGCCACGGCTTACTCCGAGAGGTGAAACTTCGCCACGCCTTGCTCCGAGAGGAGAAAAGTTGCCACGACTTGCTCCGAGAGGAGAAAAGTTGCCACGGCTTACTCCGAGAGGTGAAACTTCGCCACGCCTTACTCCGAGAGGAGAAAAGTTGCCACATCTTACTCCGAGAGGTGAAACTTCGCCACGACTTACTCCGAGAGGAGAAAAGTTGCCACGACTTACTCCGAGAGGTGAAACTTCGCCACGACTTACTCCGAGAGGAGAAAAGTTGCCACGACTTACTCCGAGAGGTGAAACTTCGCCACGACTTACTCCGAGAGGAGAAAAGTTGCCACGACTTACTCCGAGAGGAGAAAAGTTGCCACAGCTTACTCCGAGAGGTGAAACTTCGCCGCGACTTACTCCGAGAGGAGAAAAGTTACCACAGCTTACTCCGAGAGGTGAAACTTCGCCACGACTTACTCCGAGAGGAGAAAAGTTGCCACATCTTACTCCGAGAGGTGAAACTTCGCCGCGACTTACTCCGAGAGGAGAAAAGTTGCCACGACTTACTCCGAATGGAGAAAAGTTGCCACGGCTTACTCCGAGAGGTGAAACTTCGCCACGCCTTGCTCCGAGAGGAGAAAAGTTGCCACGACTTGCTCCGAGAGGAGAAAAGTTGCCACGGCTTACTCCGAGAGGTGAAACTTCGCCACGCCTTACTCCGAGAGGAGAAAAGTTGCCACGCCTTACTCCGAGAGGAGAAAAGTTGCCACGACTTACTCCGAGAGGTGAAACTTCGCCACGACTTACT
Organism: Ectemnius cavifrons; assembly: GCA_964023945.1. Lineage (NCBI taxonomy): Eukaryota > Metazoa > Arthropoda > Insecta > Hymenoptera > Crabronidae > Ectemnius > Ectemnius cavifrons. The sequence goes on from CAXIEQ010000182.1 coordinate 3,113, forward strand.
CCGAGAGGAGAAAAGTTGCCACGACTTACTCCGAGAGGAGAAAAGTTGCCACAGCTTACTCCGAGAGGTGAAACTTCGCCGCGACTTACTCCGAGAGGAGAAAAGTTACCACAGCTTACTCCGAGAGGTGAAACTTCGCCACGACTTACTCCGAGAGGAGAAAAGTTGCCACATCTTACTCCGAGAGGTGAAACTTCGCCGCGACTTACTCCGAGAGGAGAAAAGTTGCCACGACTTACTCCGAATGGAGAAAAGTTGCCACGGCTTACTCCGAGAGGTGAAACTTCGCCACGCCTTGCTCCGAGAGGAGAAAAGTTGCCACGACTTGCTCCGAGAGGAGAAAAGTTGCCACGGCTTACTCCGAGAGGTGAAACTTCGCCACGCCTTACTCCGAGAGGAGAAAAGTTGCCACATCTTACTCCGAGAGGTGAAACTTCGCCACGACTTACTCCGAGAGGAGAAAAGTTGCCACGACTTACTCCGAGAGGTGAAACTTCGCCACGACTTACTCCGAGAGGAGAAAAGTTGCCACGACTTACTCCGAGAGGTGAAACTTCGCCACGACTTACTCCGAGAGGAGAAAAGTTGCCACGACTTACTCCGAGAGGAGAAAAGTTGCCACAGCTTACTCCGAGAGGTGAAACTTCGCCGCGACTTACTCCGAGAGGAGAAAAGTTACCACAGCTTACTCCGAGAGGTGAAACTTCGCCACGACTTACTCCGAGAGGAGAAAAGTTGCCACATCTTACTCCGAGAGGTGAAACTTCGCCGCGACTTGCTCCGAGAGGAGAAAAGTTGCCACGACTTGCTCCGAGAGGAGAAAAGTTGCCACGGCTTACTCCGAGAGGTGAAACTTCGCCACGCCTTACTCCGAGAGGAGAAAAGTTGCCACATCTTACTCCGAGAGGTGAAACTTCGCCACGACTTACTCCGAGAGGAGAAAAGTTGCCACGACTTACTCCGAGAGGTGAAACTTCGCCACGACTTACTCCGAGAGGAGAAAAGTTGCCACGACTTACTCCGAGAGGTGAAACTTCGCCACGCCTTACTCCGAGAGGAGAAAAGTTGCCACGACTTGCTCCGAGAGGAGAAAAGTTGCCACGGCTTACTCCGAGAGGTGAAACTTCGAAACGACTTACTCCGAGAGGAGAAAAGTTGCCACGGCTTACTCCGAGAGGTGAAACTTCGCCGCGACTTACTCCGAGAGGAGAAAAGTTGCCACGAATAACTCCGAGAAGAGAAAAGTTGCCACATCTTACTCCGAGAGGTGAAACTTCGCCACGACTTACTCCAAGAGGAGAAAAGTTGCCACGGCTTACTCCGAGAGGTGAAACTTCGCCACGACTTACTCCGAGAGGTGAAAGATATTTTTCCAAGTACCAGCGGCGTCTTGCTTTCGCCACGACTTACTCCGAGAGGAGAAAAGTTGCCACGAGTTACTCCGAGAGGAGAAAAGTTGCCACGGCTTACTCCGAGAGGTGAAACTTCGCCGCGACTTACTCCGAGAGGAGAAAAGTTGCCACGGCTTACTCCGAGAGGTGAAACTTCGCCACGACTTACTCCGAGAGGTGAAAGATATTTTTCCAAGTAACAGCGGCGTCTTGCTTTCGCCACGACTTACTCCGAGAGGAGAAAAGTTGCCACGGCTTACTCCGAGAGGTGAAACTTCGCCGCGACTTACTCCGAGAGGAGAAAAGTTGCCACGACTTACTCCGAGAGGAGAAAAGTTGCCACATCTTACTCCGAGAGGTGAAACTTCGCCACGACTTACTCCGAGAGGAGAAAAGTTGCCACGACTTACTCCGAGAGGTGAAACTTCGCCACGACTTACTCCGAGAGGAGAAAAGTTGCCACGACTTACTCCGAGAGGTGAAACTTCGCCACGACTTACTCCGAGAGGAGAAAAGTTGCCACGACTTACTCCGAGAGGAGAAAAGTTGCCACAGCTTACTCCGAGAGGTGAAACTTCGCCGCGACTTACTCCGAGAGGAGAAAAGTTACCACAGCTTACTCCGAGAGGTGAAACTTCGCCCCGACTTACTCCGAGAGGAGAAAAGTTGCCACATCTTACTCCGAGAGGTGAAACTTCGCCGCGACTTGCTCCGAGAGGAGAAAAGTTGCCACGACTTGCTCCGAGAGGAGAAAAGTTGCCACGGCTTACTCCGAGAGGTGAAACTTCGCCACGCCTTACTCCGAGAGGAGAAAAGTTGCCACATCTTACTCCGAGAGGTGAAACTTCGCCACGACTTACTCCGAGAGGAGAAAAGTTGCCACGACTTACTCCGAGAGGTGAAACTTCGCCACGACTTACTCCGAGAGGAGAAAAGTTGCCACGACTTACTCCGAGAGGTGAAACTTCGCCACGCCTTACTCCGAGAGGAGAAAAGTTGCCACGACTTGCTCCGAGAGGAGAAAAGTTGCCACGGCTTACTCCGAGAGGTGAAACTTCGAAACGACTTACTCCGAGAGGAGAAAAGTTGCCACGGCTTACTCCGAGAGGTGAAACTTCGCCGCGACTTACTCCGAGAGGAGAAAAGTTGCCACGAATAACTCCGAGAAGAGAAAAGTTGCCACATCTTACTCCGAGAGGTGAAACTTCGCCACGACTTACTCCAAGAGGAGAAAAGTTGCCACGGCTTACTCCGAGAGGTGAAACTTCGCCACGACTTACTCCGAGAGGTGAAAGATATTTTTCCAAGTACCAGCGGCGTCTTGCTTTCGCCACGACTTACTCCGAGAGGAGAAAAGTTGCCACGAGTTACTCCGAGAGGAGAAAAGTTGCCACGGCTTACTCCGAGAGGTGAAACTTCGCCGCGACTTACTCCGAGAGGAGAAAAGTTGCCACGGCTTACTCCGAGAGGTGAAACTTCGCCACGACTTACTCCGAGAGGTGAAAGATATTTTTCCAAGTAACAGCGGCGTCTTGCTTTCGCCACGACTTACTCCGAGAGGAGAAAAGTTGCCACGACTTACTCCGAGAGGAGAAAAGTTGCCACGGCTTACTCCGAGAGGTGAAACTTCGCCGCGACTTACTCCGAGAGGAGAAAAGTTGCCACGGCTTACTCCGAGAGGTGAAACTTCGCCGCGACTTACTCCGAGAGGTGAAACTTCGCCGCGACTTACTCCGAGAGGAGAAAAGTTGCCACGGCTTACTCCGAGAGGTGAGAATTCGCCACGCCTTACTCCGAGAGGAGAAAAGTTGCCACGGCTTACTCCGAGAGGTGAAACTTCGCCGCGACTTACTCCGAGAGGAGAAAAGTTACCACGGCTTACTCCGAGACCTGAAACTTCGCCGCGACTTACTCCGAGAGGAGAAAAGTTGCCACGGCTTACTCCGAGAGGTGAAACTTCGCCACGACTTACTCCGAGCGGAAAAAGTTGCCGCGGCTTACTCCGAGAGGAGAAAAGTTGCCACGGCTTACTCCGAGAGGTGAAATTTCGCCACGCCTTACTCCGAGAGGAGAAAAGTTGCCACCACTTACTCCGAGAGGAGAAAAGTTGCCACGGCTTACTCCGCGAGGTGAAACTTCGCCACGACTTACTCCGAGCGGAGAAAAGTTGCCACGGCTTACTCCGAGAGGTGAAACTTCGCCACGCCTTACTCCGAGAGGAGAAAAGTTGCCACGACTTGCTCCGAGAGGAGAAAAGTTGCCACGGCTTACTCCGAGAGGTGAAACTTCGCCACGACTTACTCCGAGAGGAGAAAAGTTGCCACATCTTACTCCGAGAGGTGAAACTTCGCCGCGACTTGCTCCGAGAGGAGAAAAGTTGCCACGACTTGCTCCGAGAGGAGAAAAGTTGCCACGGCTTACTCCGAGAGGTGAAACTTCGCCACGCCTTACTCCGAGAGGAGAAAAGTTGCCACATCTTACTCCGAGAGGTGAAACTTCGCCACGACTTACTCCGAGAGGAGAAAAGTTGCCACGACTTACTCCGAGAGGTGAAACTTCGCCACGACTTACTCCGAGAGGAGAAAAGTTGCCACGACTTACTCCGAGAGGTGAAACTTCGCCACGCCTTACTCCGAGAGGAGAAAAGTTGCCACGACTTGCTCCGAGAGGAGAAAAGTTGCCACGGCTTACTCCGAGAGGTGAAACTTCGAAACGACTTACTCCGAGAGGAGAAAAGTTGCCACGGCTTACTCCGAGAGGTGAAACTTCGCCGCGACTTACTCCGAGAGGAGAAAAGTTGCCACGAATAACTCCGAGAAGAGAAAAGTTGCCACATCTTACTCCGAGAGGTGAAACTTCGCCACGACTTACTCCAAGAGGAGAAAAGTTGCCACGGCTTACTCCGAGAGGTGAAACTTCGCCACGACTTACTCCGAGAGGTGAAAGATATTTTTCCAAGTACCAGCGGCGTCTTGCTTTCGCCACGACTTACTCCGAGAGGAGAAAAGTTGCCACGAGTTACTCCGAGAGGAGAAAAGTTGCCACGGCTTACTCCGAGAGGTGAAACTTCGCCGCGACTTACTCCGAGAGGAGAAAAGTTGCCACGGCTTACTCCGAGAGGTGAAACTTCGCCACGACTTACTCCGAGAGGTGAAAGATATTTTTCCAAGTAACAGCGGCGTCTTGCTTTCGCCACGACTTACTCCGAGAGGAGAAAAGTTGCCACGACTTACTCCGAGAGGAGAAAAGTTGCCACGGCTTACTCCGAGAGGTGAAACTTCGCCGCGACTTACTCCGAGAGGAGAAAAGTTGCCACGGCTTACTCCGAGAGGTGAAACTTCGCCGCGACTTACTCCGAGAGGTGAAACTTCGCCGCGACTTACTCCGAGAGGAGAAAAGTTGCCACGGCTTACTCCGAGAGGTGAGAATTCGCCACGACTTACTCCGAGAGGAGAAAAGTTGCCACGGCTTACTCCGAGAGGTGAAACTTCGCCGCGACTTACTCCGAGAGGAGAAAAGTTACCACGGCTTACTCCGAGACCTGAAACTTCGCCGCGACTTACTCCGAGAGGAGAAAAGTTGCCACGGCTTACTCCGAGAGGTGAAACTTCGCCACGACTTACTCCGAGCGGAAAAAGTTGCCGCGGCTTACTCCGAGAGGAGAAAAGTTGCCACGGCTTACTCCGAGAGGTGAAATTTCGCCACGCCTTACTCCGAGAGGAGAAAAGTTGCCACCACTTACTCCGAGAGGAGAAAAGTTGCCACGGCTTACTCCGCGAGGTGAAACTTCGCCACGACTTACTCCGAGCGGAGAAAAGTTGCCACGGCTTACTCCGAGAGGTGAAACTTCGCCACGCCTTACTCCGAGAGGAGAAAAGTTGCCACGACTTGCTCCGAGAGGAGAAAAGTTGCCACGGCTTACTCCGAGAGGTGAAACTTCGCCACGACTTACTCCGAGAGGAGAAAAGTTGCCACGGCTTACTCCGAGAGGTGAAACTTCGCCACGACTTACTCCGAGCGGAGAAAAGTTGCCACGGCTTACTCCGAGAGGTGAAACTTCGCCACGCCTTACTCCGAGAGGAGAAAAGTTGCCACGACTTACTCCGAGCGGAGAAAAGTTGCCACGGCTTACTCCGAGAGGTGAAACTTCGCCACGCCTTACTCCGAGAGGAGAAAAGTTGCCACGACTTGCTCCGAGAGGAGAAAAGTTGCCACGGCTTACTCCGAGAGGTGAAACTTCGCCACGACTTACTCCGAGAGGAGAAAAGTTGCCACGGCTTACTCCGAGAGGTGAAACTTCGCCGCGACTTACTCCGAGAGGAGAAAAGTTGCCACGACTTACTCCGAATGGAGAAAAGTTGCCACATCTTACTCCGAGAGGTGAAACTTCGCCACGACTTACTCCGAGAGGAGAAAAGTTGCCATGGCTTACTCCGAGAGGTGAAACTTCGCCACGACTTACTCCGGGAGGAGAAAAGTTGCCACATCTTACTCCGAGAGGTGAAACTTCGCGACGACTTACTCCGAAAGGAGAAAAGTTGCCACATCTTACTCCGAGAGGTGAAACTTCGCCACGACTTACTCCGAGAGGAGAAAAGTTGCCATGGCTTACTCCGAGAGGTGAAACTTCGCCACGACTTACTCCGAAAGGAGAAAAGTTGCCACGGCTTACTCCGAGAGGTGAAACTTCGCCGCGACTTACTCCGAGAGGTGAGAATTCGCCACGACTTACTCCGAGAGGAGAAAAGTTGCCACGACTTACTCCGAGAGGAGAAAAGTTGCCACGGCTTACTCCGAGAGGTGAGAATTCGCCACGACTTACTCCGAGAGGAGAAAAGTTGCCACGGCTTACTCCGAGAGGTGAAACTTCGCCACGACTTACTCCGAGAGGTGAAAGATATTTTTCCAAGTACCAGCGGCGTCTTGCTTTCGCCACGACTTACTCCGAGAGGAGAAAAGTTGCCACGACTTACTCCGAGAGGAGAAAAGTTGCCACGGCTTACTCCGAGAGGTGAAACTTCGCCGCGACTTACTCCGAGAGGAGAAAAGTTACCACGGCTTACTCCGAGAGGTGAAACTTCGCCGCGACTTACTCCGAGAGGAGACAAGTTGCCACGGCTTACTCCGAGAGGTGAAACTTCGCCACGACTTACTCCGAGCGGAGAAAAGTTGCCACGGCTTACTCCGAGAGGTGAAACTTCGCCGCGACTTACTCCGAGAGGAGAAAAGTTGCCACGACTTACTCCGAATGGAGAAAAGTTGCCACGGCTTACTCCGAGAGGTGAAACTTCGCCACGCCTTACTCCGAGAGGAGAAAAGTTGCCACGACTTGCTCCGAGAGGAGAAAAGTTGCCACGGCTTACTCCGAGAGGTGAAACTTCGCCACGCCTTACTCCGAGAGGAGAAAAGTTGCCACATCTTACTCCGAGAGGTGAAACTTCGCCACGACTTACTCCGAGAGGAGAAAAGTTGCCACGACTTACTCCGAGAGGTGAAACTTCGCCACGACTTACTCCGAGAGGAGAAAAGTTGCCACGACTTACTCCGAGAGGAGAAAAGTTGCCACGGCTTACTCCGCGAGGTGAAACTTCGCCACGACTTACTCCGAGCGGAGAAGAAGTTGCCACGGCTTACTCCGAGAGGTGAAACTTCGCCACGCCTTACTCCGAGAGGAGAAAAGTTGCCACGACTTGCTCCGAGAGGAGAAAAGTTGCCACGGCTTACTCCGAGAGGTGAAACTTCGCCACGACTTACTCCGAGAGGAGAAAAGTTGCCACGGCTTACTCCGAGAGGTGAAACTTCGCCACGACTTACTCCGAGAGGTGAAAGATATTTTTCCAAGTACCAGCGGCGTCTTGCTTTCGCCACGACTTACTCCGAGAGGAGAAAAGTTGCCACGACTTACTCCGAGAGGAGAAAAGTTGCCACGGCTTACTCCGAGAGGTGAAACTTCGCCGCGACTTACTCCGAGAGGAGAAAAGTTACCACGGCTTACTCCGAGAGGTGAAACTTCGCCGCGACTTACTCCGAGAGGAGAAAAGTTGCCACGGCTTACTCCGAGAGGTGAAACTTCGCCACGACTTACTCCGAGCGGAGAAAAGTTGCCACGGCTTACTCCGAGAGGTGAAACTTCGCCGCGACTTACTCCGAGAGGAGAAAAGTTGCCACGACTTACTCCGAATGGAGAAAAGTTGCCACGGCTTACTCCGAGAGGTGAAACTTCGCCACGCCTTACTCCGAGAGGAGAAAAGTTGCCACGACTTGCTCCGAGAGGAGAAAAGTTGCCACGGCTTACTCCGAGAGGTGAAACTTCGCCACGCCTTACTCCGAGAGGAGAAAAGTTGCCACGGCTTACTCCGAGAGGTGAAACTTCGCCACGCCTTGCTCCGAGAGGAGAAAAGTTGCCACGACTTGCTCCGAGAGGAGAAAAGTTGCCACGGCTTACTCCGAGAGGTGAAACTTCGCCGCGACTTACTCCGAGAGGAGAAAAGTTACCACAGCTTACTCCGAGAGGTGAAACTTCGCCACGACTTACTCCGAGAGGAGAAAAGTTGCCACATCTTACTCCGAGAGGTGAAACTTCGCCGCGACTTACTCCGAGAGGAGAAAAGTTGCCACGACTTACTCCGAATGGAGAAAAGTTGCCACGGCTTACTCCGAGAGGTGAAACTTCGCCACGACTTACTCCGAGAGGAGAAAAGTTGCCACGACTTACTCCGAGAGGTGAAACTTCGCCACGACTTACTCCGAGAGGAGAAAAGTTGCCACGACTTACTCCGAGAGGAGAAAAGTTGCCACAGCTTACTCCGAGAGGTGAAACTTCGCCGCGACTTACTCCGAGAGGAGAAAAGTTACCACAGCTTACTCCGAGAGGTGAAACTTCGCCACGACTTACTCCGAGAGGAGAAAAGTTGCCACATCTTACTCCGAGAGGTGAAACTTCGCCGCGACTTACTCCGAGAGGAGAAAAGTTGCCACGACTTACTCCGAATGGAGAAAAGTTGCCACGGCTTACTCCGAGAGGTGAAACTTCGCCACGCCTTGCTCCGAGAGGAGAAAAGTTGCCACGACTTGCTCCGAGAGGAGAAAAGTTGCCACGGCTTACTCCGAGAGGTGAAACTTCGCCACGCCTTACTCCGAGAGGAGAAAAGTTGCCACGCCTTACTCCGAGAGGAGAAAAGTTGCCACGACTTACTCCGAGAGGTGAAACTTCGCCACGACTTACTCCGAGAGGAGAAAAGTTGCCACGACTTACTCCGAGAGGAGAAAAGTTGCCACAGCTTACTCCGAGAGGTGAAACTTCGCCGCGACTTACTCCGAGAGGAGAAAAGTTACCACAGCTTACTCCGAGAGGTGAAACTTCGCCACGACTTACTCCGAGAGGAGAAAAGTTGCCACATCTTACTCCGAGAGGTGAAACTTCGCCGCGACTTACTCCGAGAGGAGAAAAGTTGCCACGACTTACTCCGAATGGAGAAAAGTTGCCACGGCTTACTCCGAGAGGTGAAACTTCGCCACGCCTTGCTCCGAGAGGAGAAAAGTTGCCACGACTTGCTCCGAGAGGAGAAAAGTTGCCACGGCTTACTCCGAGAGGTGAAACTTCGCCACGCCTTACTCCGAGAGGAGAAAAGTTGCCACATCTTACTCCGAGAGGTGAAACTTCGCCACGACTTACTCCGAGAGGAGAAAAGTTGCCACGACTTACTCCGAGAGGTGAAACTTCGCCACGACTTACTCCGAGAGGAGAAAAGTTGCCACGACTTACTCCGAGAGGTGAAACTTCGCCACGACTTACTCCGAGAGGAGAAAAGTTGCCACGACTTACTCCGAGAGGAGAAAAGTTGCCACGGCTTACTCCGAGAGGTGAAACTTCGCCACGCCTTACTCCGAGAGGAGAAAAGTTGCCACGACTTGCTCCGAGAGGAGAAAAGTTGCCACGGCTTACTCCGAGAGGTGAAACTTCGCCACGCCTTACTCCGAGAGGAGAAAAGTTGCCACATCTTACTCCGAGAGGTGAAACTTCGCCACGACTTACTCCGAGAGGAGAAAAGTTGCCACGACTTACTCCGAGAGGTGAAACTTCGCCACGACTTACTCCGAGAGGAGAAAAGTTGCCACGACTTACTCCGAGAGGAGAAAAGTTGCCACGGCTTACTCCGCGAGGTGAAACTTCGCCACGACTTACTCCGAGCGGAGAAGAAGTTGCCACGGCTTACTCCGAGAGGTGAAACTTCGCCACGCCTTACTCCGAGAGGAGAAAAGTTGCCACGACTTGCTCCGAGAGGAGAAAAGTTGCCACGGCTTACTCCGAGAGGTGAAACTTCGCCACGACTTACTCCGAGAGGAGAAAAGTTGCCACGGCTTACTCCGAGAGGTGAAACTTCGCCACGACTTACTCCGAGAGGTGAAAGATATTTTTCCAAGTACCAGCGGCGTCTTGCTTTCGCCACGACTTACTCCGAGAGGAGAAAAGTTGCCACGACTTACTCCGAGAGGAGAAAAGTTGCCACGGCTTACTCCGAGAGGTGAAACTTCGCCGCGACTTACTCCGAGAGGAGAAAAGTTACCACGGCTTACTCCGAGAGGTGAAACTTCGCCGCGACTTACTCCGAGAGGAGAAAAGTTGCCACGGCTTACTCCGAGAGGTGAAACTTCGCCACGACTTACTCCGAGCGGAGAAAAGTTGCCACGGCTTACTCCGAGAGGTGAAACTTCGCCGCGACTTACTCCGAGAGGAGAAAAGTTGCCACGACTTACTCCGAATGGAGAAAAGTTGCCACGGCTTACTCCGAGAGGTGAAACTTCGCCACGCCTTACTCCGAGAGGAGAAAAGTTGCCACGACTTGCTCCGAGAGGAGAAAAGTTGCCACGGCTTACTCCGAGAGGTGAAACTTCGCCACGCCTTACTCCGAGAGGAGAAAAGTTGCCACGGCTTACTCCGAGAGGTGAAACTTCGCCACGCCTTGCTCCGAGAGGAGAAAAGTTGCCACGACTTGCTCCGAGAGGAGAAAAGTTGCCACGGCTTACTCCGAGAGGTGAAACTTCGCCACGCCTTACTCCGAGAGGAGAAAAGTTGCCACATCTTACTCCGAGAGGTGAAACTTCGCCACGACTTACTCCGAGAGGAGAAAAGTTGCCACGACTTACTCCGAGAGGTGAAACTTCGCCACGACTTACTCCGAGAGGAGAAAAGTTGCCACGACTTACTCCGAGAGGTGAAACTTCGCCACGACTTACTCCGAGAGGAGAAAAGTTGCCACGACTTACTCCGAGAGGAGAAAAGTTGCCACAGCTTACTCCGAGAGGTGAAACTTCGCCGCGACTTACTCCGAGAGGAGAAAAGTTACCACAGCTTACTCCGAGAGGTGAAACTTCGCCACGACTTACTCCGAGAGGAGAAAAGTTGCCACATCTTACTCCGAGAGGTGAAACTTCGCCGCGACTTACTCCGAGAGGAGAAAAGTTGCCACGACTTACTCCGAATGGAGAAAAGTTGCCACGGCTTACTCCGAGAGGTGAAACTTCGCCACGCCTTGCTCCGAGAGGAGAAAAGTTGCCACGACTTGCTCCGAGAGGAGAAAAGTTGCCACGGCTTACTCCGAGAGGTGAAACTTCGCCACGCCTTACTCCGAGAGGAGAAAAGTTGCCACGCCTTACTCCGAGAGGAGAAAAGTTGCCACGACTTACTCCGAGAGGTGAAACTTCGCCACGACTTACTCCGAGAGGAGAAAAGTTGCCACGACTTACTCCGAGAGGAGAAAAGTTGCCACAGCTTACTCCGAGAGGTGAAACTTCGCCGCGACTTACTCCGAGAGGAGAAAAGTTACCACAGCTTACTCCGAGAGGTGAAACTTCGCCACGACTTACTCCGAGAGGAGAAAAGTTGCCACATCTTACTCCGAGAGGTGAAACTTCGCCGCGACTTACTCCGAGAGGAGAAAAGTTGCCACGACTTACTCCGAATGGAGAAAAGTTGCCACGGCTTACTCCGAGAGGTGAAACTTCGCCACGCCTTGCTCCGAGAGGAGAAAAGTTGCCACGACTTGCTCCGAGAGGAGAAAAGTTGCCACGGCTTACTCCGAGAGGTGAAACTTCGCGACGACTTACTCCGAGAGGAGAAAAGTTGCCACATCTTACTCCGAGAGGTGAAACTTCGCCACGACTTACTCCGAGAGGAGAAAAGTTGCCATGGCTTACTCCGAGAGGTGAAACTTCGCCACGACTTACTCCGAAAGGAGAAAAGTTGCCACGGCTTACTCCGAGAGGTGAGAATTCGCCACGACTTACTCCGAGAGGAGAAAAGTTGCCATGGCTTACTCCGAGAGGTGAAAGATATTTTTCCTAGTACCAGCGGCGTCTTGCTTTCGCCACGACTTACTCCGAGAGGAGAAAAGTTGCCACGGCTTACTCCGAGAGGTGAGAATTCGCCACGACTTACTCCGAGAGGAGAAAAGTTGCCACGGCTTACTCCGAGAGGTGAGAATTCGCCACGACTTACTCCGAGAGGAGAAAAGTTGCCACGACTTACTCCGAGAGGAGAAAAGTTGCCACGGCTTACTCCGAGAGGTGAAACTTCGCCGCGACTTACTCCGAGAGGAGAAAAGTTACCACGGCTTACTCCGAGAGGTGAAACTTCGCCGCGACTTACTCCGAGAGGAGAAAAGTTGCCACGGCTTACTCCGAGAGGTGAAACTTCGCCACGACTTACTCCGAGCGGAGAAAAGTTGCCACGGCTTACTCCGAGAGGTGAAACTTCGCCGCGACTTACTCCGAGAAGAGAAAAGTTGCCACGACTTACTCCGAATGGAGAAAAGTTGCCACGGCTTACTCCGAGAGGTGAAACTTCGCCACGCCTTACTCCGAGAGGAGAAAAGTTGCCACGACTTGCTCCGAGAGGAGAAAGTTGCCACGGCTTACTCCGAGAGGTGAAACTTCGCCACGCCTTACTCCGAGAGGAGAAAAGTTGCCACGACTTACTCCGAGAGGTGAAACTTCGCCACGACTTACTCCGAGAGGAGAAAAGTTGCCACGACTTACTCCGAGAGGAGAAAAGTTGCCACAGCTTACTCCGAGAGGTGAAACTTCGCCGCGACTTACTCCGAGAGGAGAAAAGTTACCACAGCTTACTCCGAGAGGTGAAACTTCGCCACGACTTACTCCGAGAGGAGAAAAGTTGCCACATCTTACTCCGAGAGGTGAAACTTCGCCGCGACTTACTCCGAGAGGAGAAAAGTTGCCACGACTTACTCCGAATGGAGAAAAGTTGCCACGGCTTACTCCGAGAGGTGAAACTTCGCCACGCCTTGCTCCGAGAGGAGAAAAGTTGCCACGACTTGCTCCGAGAGGAGAAAAGTTGCCACGGCTTACTCCGAGAGGTGAAACTTCGCCACGCCTTACTCCGAGAGGAGAAAAGTTGCCACGACTTACTCCGAGAGGTGAAACTTCGCCACGACTTACTCCGAGAGGAGAAAAGTTGCCACGACTTACTCCGAGAGGTGAAACTTCGCCACGACTTACTCCGAGAGGAGAAAAGTTGCCACGACTTACTCCGAGAGGAGAAAAGTTGCCACAGCTTACTCCGAGAGGTGAAACTTCGCCGCGACTTACTCCGAGAGGAGAAAAGTTACCACAGCTTACTCCGAGAGGTGAAACTTCGCCACGACTTACTCCGAGAGGAGAAAAGTTGCCACATCTTACTCCGAGAGGTGAAACTTCGCCGCGACTTACTCCGAGAGGAGAAAAGTTGCCACGACTTACTCCGAATGGAGAAAAGTTGCCACGGCTTACTCCGAGAGGTGAAACTTCGCCACGCCTTGCTCCGAGAGGAGAAAAGTTGCCACGACTTGCTCCGAGAGGAGAAAAGTTGCCACGGCTTACTCCGAGAGGTGAAACTTCGCCACGCCTTACTCCGAGAGGAGAAAAGTTGCCACGCCTTACTCCGAGAGGAGAAAAGTTGCCACGACTTACTCCGAGAGGTGAAACTTCGCCACGACTTACTCCGAGAGGAGAAAAGTTGCCACGACTTACTCCGAGAGGAGAAAAGTTGCCACAGCTTACTCCGAGTGGTGAAACTTCGCCGCGACTTACTCCGAGAGGAGAAAAGTTACCACAGCTTACTCCGAGAGGTGAAACTTCGCCACGACTTACTCCGAGAGGAGAAAAGTTGCCACATCTTACTCCGAGAGGTGAAACTTCGCCGCGACTTACTCCGAGAGGAGAAAAGTTGCCACGACTTACTCCGAATGGAGAAAAGTTGCCACGGCTTACTCCGAGAGGTGAAACTTCGCCACGCCTTGCTCCGAGAGGAGAAAAGTTGCCACGACTTGCTCCGAGAGGAGAAAAGTTGCCACGGCTTACTCCGAGAGGTGAAACTTCGCGACGACTTACTCCGAGAGGAGAAAAGTTGCCACATCTTA
>CAXIEQ010000183.1:0-17104 GCA_964023945.1 Ectemnius cavifrons
AGACGAACGGAGACTCGGATTTGAATTCTGCTTGCGGCATTCGATTCTGTCGTCATTTTGCGTCGGAAATACGTGTGTTCTACTCCAGATTACGATCCTGAGGGGCAGAATACTCGAGGACAGGTTTTCGGATATGACTGCGATTTCCAGACGAACGGAGGCTCGGATGTGAATTCTGCTTGCGGCATGCGATCCTCTCGTCCATTTTGCGTCGGAAATGCTTGTGATCTATTCCCAGATTATTGATTTCGGGAGCCAAAATAATCGAAGATAGGTTTTTGGACATGACTGCGATTTCCAGGCGAACGGAGACTCGGATTTGAATTCTGCTTGCGGCATTCGATTCCTCTCGTCATTTTGCGTCGGAAATACGTGTGTTCTACTCCAGATTACGATCCTGAGGGGCAGAATACTCGAGGACAGGTTTTGAATATGACTGCGATTTCCAGACGAACGGAGACTCGGATTTGAATTCTGCTTGCGGCATTCGATTCCTCTCGTCATTTTGCGTCGCAAATACGTGTGTTCTACTCCAGATTACGATCCTGAGGGCCAGAATACTCGAGGACAGGTTTTTGAATATGACTGCGAATTCCAGACGAACGGAGACTCGGATTTGAATTCTGCTTGCGGCATTCGATTCCTCTCGTCATTTTGCGTCGGAAATACGTGTGTTCTACTCCAGATTACGATCCTGAGGGGCAGAATACTCGAGGACAGGTTTTTGAATATGACTGCGATTTCCAGACGAACGGAGACTCGGATTTGAATCTGCTTGCGGCATTCGATTCCTCTCGTCATTTTGCGTCGGAAATACGTGTGTTTCTACTCCGGGATTACGATCCTGATGGCCAAAATAGTCTAAGATAGGTTTTTGGATATGACTGCGATTTCTAGACGAACGGAGACTCGGATTTGAATTCTGCTTGCGGCATTCGATTTCTGTCGTCATTTTGCGTCGGAAATACGTGTGTTCTACTCCAGATTACGATCCTGAGGGGCAGAATACTCGAGGACAGGTTTTCGGATATGACTGCGATTTCCAGAGGAACGGAGACTCGGATTTGACTTCTGCTTGCGGCATTCGATTTCTGTCGTCATTTTGCGTCGGAAATGCGTGTGTTCTACTCCAGATTACGATCCTGATGGCCAAAATAGTCTAAGATAGGTTTTTGGATATGACTGCGATTTCTAGACGAACGGAGACTCGGATTTGAATTCTGCTTGCGGCATTCGATTTCTGTCGTCATTTTGCGTCGGAAATACGTGTGTTCTACTCCAGATTACGATCCTGAGGGGCAGAATACTCGAGGACAGGTTTTCGGATATGACTGCGATTTCCAGACGAACGGAGACTCGGATTTGACTTCTGCTTGCGGCATTCGATTTCTGTCGTCATTTTGCGTCGGAAATGCGTGTGTTCTACTCCAGATTACGATCCTGAGGGCCAAAATAGTCTAAGATAGGTTTTTGGATATGACTGCGATTTCCAGACGAACGGAGGCTCGGATGTGAATTCTGCTTGCGGCATTCGATTTCTGTCGTCATTTTGCGTCGGAAATACGTGTGTTCTACTCCAGATTACGATCCTGAGGGCCAAAATAGTCTAAGATAGGTTTTCTGATATGACTGCGATTTCCAGACGAACGGAGACTCGGATTTGAATTCTGCTTGCGGCATTCGATTCCTCTCGTCATTTTGCGTCGGAAATACGTGTGTTCTACTCCGGATTACGATCCTGATGGCCAAAATAGTCTAAGATAGGTTTTTGGATATGACTGCGATTTCTAGACGAACGGAGACTCGGATTTGAATTCTGCTTGCGGCATTCGATTTCTGTCGTCATTTTGCGTCGGAAATACGTGTGTTCTACTCCAGATTACGATCCTGAGGGGCAGAATACTCGAGGACAGGTTTTCGGATATGACTGCGATTTCCAGAGGAACGGAGACTCGGATTTGACTTCTGCTTGCGGCATTCGATTTCTGTCGTCATTTTGCGTCGGAAATGCGTGTGTTCTACTCCAGATTACGATCCTGAGGGCCAAAATAGTCTAAGATAGGTTTTTGGATATGACTGCGATTTCCAGACGAACGGAGGCTCGGATGTGAATTCTGCTTGCGGCATTCGATTTCTGTCGTCATTTTGCGTCGGAAATGCGTGTGTTCTACTCCAGATTACGATCCTGAGGGCCAAAATAGTCTAAGATAGGTTTTTGGATATGACTGCGATTTCCAGACGAACGGAGGCTCGGATGTGAATTCTGCTTGCGGCATTCGATTCCTCTCGTCATTTTGCGTCGGAAATACGTGTGTTCTACTCCAGATTACGATCCTGAGGGCCAAAATAGTCTAAGATAGGTTTTTGGACATGACTGCGATTTCCAGACGAACGGAGACTCGGATTTGAATTCTGCTTGCGGCATTCGATTCCTCTCGTCATATTGCGTCGGAAATGCTTGTGATCTATTCCAGATTATGATTTTGGGAGCCAAAATAGTCTAAGATAGGTTTTCTGATATGACTGCGATTTCCAGACGAACGGAGGCTCGGATGTGAATTCTGCTTGCGGCATTCGATTTCTGTCGTCATTTTGCGTCGGAAATACGTGTGTTCTACTCCAGATTACGATCCTGAGGGGCAGAATACTCGAGGACAGGTTTTCGGATATGACTGCGATTTCCAGACGAACGGAGACTCGGATTTGAATTCTGCTTGCGGCATTCGATTCCTCTCGTCATTTTGCGTCGGAAATACGTGTGTTCTACTCCGGATTACGATCCTGAGGGCCAGAATACTCGAGGACAGGTTTTTGAATATGACTGCGATTTCCAGACGAACGGAGGCTCGGATGTGAATTCTGCTTGCGGCATTCGATTTCTGTCGTCATTTTGCGTCGGAAATACGTGTGTTCTACTCCAGATTACGATCCTGAGGGCCAGAATACTCGAGGACAGGTTTTCGGATATGACTGCGATTTCCAGACGATCGGAGGCTCGGATGTGAATTCTGCTTGCGGCATGCGATTCCTCTCGTCATTTTGCGTCGGAAATGCTTGTGATCTATTCCAGATTATGATTTTGGGAGCCAAAATAATCGAAGATAGGTTTTTGGACATGAATGCGATTTCTAGACGAACGGAGACTCGGATTTGAATTCTGCTTGCGGCATTCGATTTCTGTCGTCATTTTGCGTCGGAAATACGTGTGTTCTACTCCAGATTACGATCCTGAGGGGCAGAATACTCAAGGACAGGTTTTCGGATATGACTGCGATTTCCAGACGAACGGAGACTCGGATTTGACTTCTGCTTGCGGCATTCGATTTCTGTCGTCATTTTGCGTCGGAAATGCGTGTGTTCTACTCCAGATTACGATCCTGAGGGCCAAAATAGTCTAAGATAGGTTTTTGGATATGACTGCGATTTCCAGACGAACGGAGGCTCGGATGTGAATTCTGCTTGCGGCATTCGATTTCTGTCGTCATTTTGCGTCGGAAATACGTGTGTTCTACTCCAGATTACGATCCTGAGGGCCAAAATAGTCTAAGATAGGTTTTCTGATATGACTGCGATTTCCAGACGAACGGAGACTCGGATTTGACTTCTGCTTGCGGCATTCGATTTCTGTCGTCATTTTGCGTCGGAAATGCGTGTGTTCTACTCCAGATTACGATCCTGAGGGCCAAAATAGTCTAAGATAGGTTTTTGGATATGACTGCGATTTCCAGACGAACGGAGGCTCGGCTGTGAATTCTGCTTGCGGCATTCGATTTCTGTCGTCATTTTGCGTCGGAAATACGTGTGTTCTACTCCAGATTACGATCCTGAGGGCCAAAATAGTCTAAGATAGGTTTTTGGACATGACTGCGATTTCCAGACGAACGGAGACTCGGATTTGAATTCTGCTTGCGGCATTCGATTCCTCTCGTCATTTTGCGTCGGAAATGCTTGTGATCTATTCCAGATTATGATTTTGGGAGCCAAAATAGTCTAAGATAGGTTTTCTGATATGACTGCGATTTCCAGACGAACGGAGGCTCGGATGTGAATTCTGCTTGCGGCATTCGATTTCTATCGTCATTTTGCGTCGGAAATACGTGTGTTCTACTCCAGATTACGATCCTGAGGGCCAGAATACTCGAGGACAGGTTTTCGGATATGACTGCGATTTCCAGACGATCGGAGGCTCGGATGTGAATTCTGCTTGCGGCATGCGATTCCTCTCGTCATTTTGCGTCGGAAATGCTTGTGATCTATTCCAGATTATGATTTTGGGAGCCAAAATAATCGAAGATAAGTTTTTGGACATGAATGCGATTTCCAGGCGAACGGAGACTCGGATTTGAATTCTGCTTGCGGCATTCGATTCCTCTCGTCATTTTGCGTCGGAAATGCATGTGTTCTATTCCAGATTATGATTTTGGGAGCCAAAATAGTCTAAGATAGGTTTTCTGATATGACTGCGATTTCCAGACGAACGGAGACTCGGATTTGAATTCTGCTTGCGGCATTCGATTCTTCTCGTCATTTTGCGTCGGAAACACGTAACCACCGCGTAAAGTTAACGTTAATGAGTTCCTCCCTCGCGACACTGCAGCTCTCTTAAAGAGCTGTCGTGTTCTTCCTCGTCAACGCGGCTACTCACGAGTTTGGCATCGCTCCGGGTGTATTTATGTCAGGAAGACTGACTCCTCTTCGCCTGTACGTATAGACTCCGCGACTGATCTCAACATTAAACTCGCATGAGGATCGGACTCTCGCACGTCGCCGTCTTCCACTGCCACCGCTCCCTACACTCTCAAAGTCGGGCATGCCAGTGCCCAATCTCTTTTGGCGCACCTTGACCGCTTCTCTTCCTTCGTTATCTCCTCTAACTTCGATATAGTTGCGGTCTCGGAGTCCTGGCTGTCTACTGCCATCTCAGACAGCCAATGTGCCATACCTGTCTACTTCTTGCTCCGATGCGACAGGGATGGCAGAATGGGTGGAGGCGTATGTCTCTACGTTCGCGATTCCTTTACCTCCTATGTAGTTGCGTCGTCTGCCTCCTCTCTAGCTTCTAGTCCTGAATACCTCTTTACAGAGGTGGTCATCCCCTCTGTTGGTTCTCTTCTGGTGGGGGTCGTCTATCGCCCCCCACACGCACCTCTCTCCTCTTTCGAGCCCCTATTCGCTGACATTGTCTCGGATTACCCTAATAAGGTAGTTCTTGGCGACTGGAATGCGGACATGGGCTCCTCCTCTTTCGACTCCGTCTACCTTGGAGACCTTTTTTCTCGCCTAAATTTACATTCTATCCCCTATTCTCCCACTTTTCATACCTCTACATCCTCTACCTGGCTCGACCTTGGGCTGGTGGACTACTCTAGCAGGGTTGTCTCTTTCTTTCAATCCAGAGAGCCTCGCTGCTCCAATCATGACTTCATTTCTCTCGAGTACGCATTAACTTCACGCCTTGCTCCTTTTAATGACCTTCGTCGGAGGTATGGCTCAATTAACCGTGACGCGCTTCTCAATGATATTGCGCAGCTCAGCTGTATTCGTCTCACTACGAACTCTTGTGAGAGCAGTGTCGATCGGTTGGTTGACAGTCTTAACTCGGGCTTGCTTGGTGTTTTGAATGAGCATGCCCGACTTAGATCCCTGCGTGTCAGACGGCCCCCTGCTCCCTGGATCACTCCCGAGATTCGTTGCGAGATGCGGTCTCGTGATTCGCTCAGGAGATCCTATATTAGATCTGGAAATCTGTTGCTGCGGGCACAGTACAGAGCCTGTCGTAACAGAGTTCAGTCTCTTCTAGCGCGAGCTAGATCTGCCTTTCTCTATGACAGGTTCTCCAACCTTACCAACCCGAACGAAGTTTGGCACGAGCTAAAATCGTTCGGTGTTCTTCCTCCTTCTCGCTCTCCTGCTCCTATCGCCATGTCTCCGGACGCTCTCAATACCTTCTTTCTCTCTGCCTATGCTTCCTCTCCTCCGGCCGTCCCCGCATGTTTGTCTCCGTCTAGCTGTCTCTCTGACGATACGTCTTTTTATTTCTCTCCCGTCACTGAGGAGAGTCTTGCTCGCGCCCTACGCCTTTCTAATTCGTCTATCTCGCCCTCGGATGAGCTGAGTGCGAGGTTTCTTTCTCTCTCCTTTTCTGCTATCTACCCTACTGTTCATCAAATCTTTAACTCCTCTCTCACTTTCTCTATTTTCCCCGCCGCTTGGAGGCGGTCCTTTATTACCCCCTTGCCTAAAAAGCCGAACGCCTCTGCACTTGCTGATTTTCGCCCAATCTCCATCCTTCCTGAGCTTTCTCAGATCCTTGAGAGGTTGGTCCTCACTGACCTTCAGAATTTTCTCGATAACTCTGGAAAGTTGGACCCCTCGCAACATGGTTTTGTAAAAAACCGTTGCACCCAGACTGCTCTCCTGACACTCCTGGAGGACGTCCGTCTTGCTGCTGATCAGCGGATGGTCACAATCCTGGTCTGTCTCGACTTTTCCAAGGCCTTTGATACCGTGGACCACTCTCTTCTTCTCACTAAACTCCACTCTTTTAATCTTTCTCTTCCGGTCCTACGGTGGATCTGGTCCTACCTCACGAATAGGGTGCAGGCGGTCAGAATCGCTCGGTCCTCCTCTCACTGGTCCCCGGGCTACTCGGGCGTGCCGCAAGGCTCCGTCCTTGGACCCTTCCTTTTTTCTCTCTATATACATGATCTAAACTCTGCTATTTTCTACTCCAAGGTGGTCAAGTATGCGGGCGATGTACAATTGTACATCTCTGCCCCTTACAATGAGTTAGAGGACGCAATTACTAGGATTAACACCGACCTTGCCAGCGTCTCTGCCTGGTCCTCGATGAATTCTCTCAAACTTAATATCTCTAAGACGCAGTGCCTGATGCTTGGCTCTGCTCGTGCCCTGGGCTTGCAGCGTGTTGCTGGTGCCCCCCTGGTTCAGATGGACGGTACACCCATCCCGTACGGCTCTCGAGTCGTCTCGCTGGGCTTGCACATATCGCCCACTCTCGACTGGGGGGATCACACGCGACATGTCTGCAGTAAGGTCTATGGCGTGCTTGCGGGGCTGAGACGTCACGGTGCTGCGTTACCGCGGGGCCTTAGGATTAAGCTCGTTTCCTCCCTCATTCTGCCACACCTGGATTACTGCTGTCTGGCTCTGCTGGGCACCAGTGTGCTCCTCGAGCTTAAGCTCCAGCGTGCGCTAAATGCCTGCGTGCGTTTTATCTTCGATGTACCTCGTGATGCGCACATTACCCCATTCTATGTACGTTTGGGCTGGCTTAAGGCTCGGGAAAGGCGTCTCCTCTTCTTGGGGCTGAGCCTGTACCGCGCCATCCAGCATGGAACCTCTAGCTTCCTTCGGCAGCTCCTCACTCCTCGTGTGGTGGGCCCTCACCCCTCCCGTCAACTGGGGACCCTCTTGGTGGTGCCCGCTCACCGTACCTCCTTTTTCGGGGCCTCGTACACCGTACGGGGTCCCCAATTTTGGAATGGCCTCCCGGCCTCCATTCGGGCATCCGCCTCTGAGGGAGCATTTAAGGGGGCACTTACTGCCCACCTTCTTGCCTCCTACACTTAGGCTAAGTAGACTAGTTTGCGTTCCTACAGTAATATTAAGTTCCCTTTCTATTTCGGCGGCGACTCGCGGGATTTTTTCCCCCTTCTTTCTCTGCTTATTGCAGTATTTTCTTTTGTTTCTCATTCCTTTTAATTTTTATTTTTATTCCTTTATACATCTTTATGATCAGTATTGTTGTACTCTATTCTTGCGCTAATGTTATGTGTAATTTTCTTTGTACATTTTCTGTGTCGGTTTCTGAGAGAGCTCTACTGCCCTAGAACCATACTAATAAATCTAATCTAATCTAATCTAATCTAATCTAATCTCTCTCTCTCTCTCTCTGCTCTCTGCTCTCTGCTCTCTGCTCTCTGCTCTCTGCTCTCTACTCTCTACTTGTTACGAGCCAGGCTTCGCGAGTCCTAAAATATGCTCTAAGATCGTTAAACCTTACTATGGCTCGCCGGATACACCTTGAGCGGTAAAGATGTATCCTCGTGGGATCTATTGTTATTCTTTTCCTTGTTATGCTTATTTGAAACAAGGTTGACCAAACAGGAATTCAGTAATGATGACACAAATGGTTTCTTAATGAAAACTAGAATAATGTAATATATTCTGAATGAACAAATAATACAAACACAAAGTATACAATGAGAGTTTCTGTGGTTTAGAAATGTTGTTACAAAATTATATGAGTTCGTTTTACGTTACGATTTGAACGGGGGGAAACTAACGAAAGAACTGTGACTTGCCTAACGATCGCGATGAGACACGATGTACGTACGGTAATTGTAACTGCTTCGAAGGAGACTAGTGCTCGATCTACTACGGTGTTCTTCGCTGGTCCGATTGACAGAGCTTCGCCGTCGATGAGAGTTCGGAACTGTTTCCCCCTTAGCTCCAGAAATTAAGGGTTTATATACCCGAAAAATCCAGTGAAAAGGGGCATAGGTAGGGATAGAGACGCCGGAAGTCTGGGACTACGCTGGAGTTCTAAGAATTTATGAGATGCACTAAGTGCACAGCTGCAGAGTTCGTTAAGGGCACGCTGTGATGATCCCTAACGAAGGATTGTGTTTTTGAGATAAGACGGAACGAAAGAGTCGAAGTCACAGTTTTAAGGCTCGAAAAATACGCATGGGAAAACTATGTGGGAGACTAGCGAGTTAAAATTATTGAATCTACGTGTGAAATAAGGCTAACAAAAGTAGTCCGATGAGGATGACTATGTAACATACTCTCTACTCTCTACTCTCTACTCTCTACTCTCTACTCTCTACTCTCTACTCTCTACTCTCTACTCTCTACTCTCTACTCTCTACTCTCTACTCTCTACTCTCTACTCTCTACTCTCTACTCTCTACTCTCTACTCTCTACTCTCTACTCTCTACTCTCTACTCTCTACTCTCTACTCTCTACTCTCTACTCTCTACTCTCTACTCTCTACTCTCTACTCTCTACTCTCTACTCTCTACTCTCTACTCTCTACTCTCTACTCTCTACTCTCTACTCTCTACTCTCTACTCTCTACTCTCTACTCTCTACTCTCTACTCTCTACTCTCTACTCTCTACTCTCTACTCTCTACTCTCTACTCTCTACTCTCTACTCTCTACTCTCTACTCTCTACTCTCTACTCTCTACTCTCTACTCTCTACTCTCTACTCTCTACTCTCTACTCTCTACTCTCTACTCTCTACTCTCTACTCTCTACTCTCTACTCTCTACTCTCTACTCTCTACTCTCTACTCTCTACTCTCTACTCTCTACTCTCTACTCTCTACTCTCTACTCTCTACTCTCTACTCTCTACTCTCTACTCTCTACTCTCTACTCTCTACTCTCTACTCTCTACTCTCTACTCTCTACTCTCTACTCTCTACTCTCTACTCTCTACTCTCTACTCTCTACTCTCTACTCTCTACTCTCTACTCTCTACTCTCTACTCTCTACTCTCTACTCTCTACTCTCTACTCTCTACTCTCTACTCTCTACTCTCTACTCTCTACTCTCTACTCTCTACTCTCTACTCTCTACTCTCTACTCTCTACTCTCTACTCTCTACTCTCTACTCTCTACTCTCTACTCTCTACTCTCTACTCTCTACTCTCTACTCTCTACTCTCTACTCTCTACTCTCTACTCTCTACTCTCTACTCTCTACTCTCTACTCTCTACTCTCTACTCTCTACTCTCTACTCTCTACTCTCTACTCTCTACTCTCTACTCTCTACTCTCTACTCTCTACTCTCTACTCTCTACTCTCTACTCTCTACTCTCTACTCTCTACTCTCTACTCTCTACTCTCTACTCTCTACTCTCTACTCTCTACTCTCTACTCTCTACTCTCTACTCTCTACTCTCTACTCTCTACTCTCTACTCTCTACTCTCTACTCTCTACTCTCTACTCTCTACTCTCTACTCTCTACTCTCTACTCTCTACTCTCTACTCTCTACTCTCTACTCTCTACTCTCTACTCTCTACTCTCTACTCTCTACTCTCTACTCTCTACTCTCTACTCTCTACTCTCTACTCTCTACTCTCTACTCTCTACTCTCTACTCTCTACTCTCTACTCTCTACTCTCTACTCTCTACTCTCTACTCTCTACTCTCTACTCTCTACTCTCTACTCTCTACTCTCTACTCTCTACTCTCTACTCTCTACTCTCTACTCTCTACTCTCTACTCTCTACTCTCTACTCTCTACTCTCTACTCTCTACTCTCTACTCTCTACTCTCTACTCTCTACTCTCTACTCTCTACTCTCTACTCTCTACTCTCTACTCTCTACTCTCTACTCTCTACTCTCTACTCTCTACTCTCTACTCTCTACTCTCTACTCTCTACTCTCTACTCTCTACTCTCTACTCTCTACTCTCTACTCTCTACTCTCTACTCTCTACTCTCTACTCTCTACTCTCTACTCTCTACTCTCTACTCTCTACTCTCTACTCTCTACTCTCTACTCTCTACTCTCTACTCTCTACTCTCTACTCTCTACTCTCTACTCTCTACTCTCTACTCTCTACTCTCTACTCTCTACTCTCTACTCTCTACTCTCTACTCTCTACTCTCTACTCTCTACTCTCTACTCTCTACTCTCTACTCTCTACTCTCTACTCTCTACTCTCTACTCTCTACTCTCTACTCTCTACTCTCTACTCTCTACTCTCTACTCTCTACTCTCTACTCTCTACTCTCTACTCTCTACTCTCTACTCTCTACTCTCTACTCTCTACTCTCTACTCTCTACTCTCTACTCTCTACTCTCTACTCTCTACTCTCTACTCTCTACTCTCTACTCTCTACTCTCTACTCTCTACTCTCTACTCTCTACTCTCTACTCTCTACTCTCTACTCTCTACTCTCTACTCTCTACTCTCTACTCTCTACTCTCTACTCTCTACTCTCTACTCTCTACTCTCTACTCTCTACTCTCTACTCTCTACTCTCTACTCTCTACTCTCTACTCTCTACTCTCTACTCTCTACTCTCTACTCTCTACTCTCTACTCTCTACTCTCTACTCTCTACTCTCTACTCTCTACTCTCTACTCTCTACTCTCTACTCTCTACTCTCTACTCTCTACTCTCTACTCTCTACTCTCTACTCTCTACTCTCTACTCTCTACTCTCTACTCTCTACTCTCTACTCTCTACTCTCTACTCTCTACTCTCTACTCTCTACTCTCTACTCTCTACTCTCTACTCTCTACTCTCTACTCTCTACTCTCTACTCTCTACTCTCTACTCTCTACTCTCTACTCTCTACTCTCTACTCTCTACTCTCTACTCTCTACTCTCTACTCTCTACTCTCTACTCTCTACTCTCTACTCTCTACTCTCTACTCTCTACTCTCTACTCTCTACTCTCTACTCTCTACTCTCTACTCTCTACTCTCTACTCTCTACTCTCTACTCTCTACTCTCTACTCTCTACTCTCTACTCTCTACTCTCTACTCTCTACTCTCTACTCTCTACTCTCTACTCTCTACTCTCTACTCTCTACTCTCTACTCTCTACTCTCTACTCTCTACTCTCTACTCTCTACTCTCTACTCTCTACTCTCTACTCTCTACTCTCTACTCTCTACTCTCTACTCTCTACTCTCTACTCTCTACTCTCTACTCTCTACTCTCTACTCTCTACTCTCTACTCTCTACTCTCTACTCTCTACTCTCTACTCTCTACTCTCTACTCTCTACTCTCTACTCTCTACTCTCTACTCTCTACTCTCTACTCTCTACTCTCTACTCTCTACTCTCTACTCTCTACTCTCTACTCTCTACTCTCTACTCTCTACTCTCTACTCTCTACTCTCTACTCTCTACTCTCTACTCTCTACTCTCTACTCTCTACTCTCTACTCTCTACTCTCTACTCTCTACTCTCTACTCTCTACTCTCTACTCTCTACTCTCTACTCTCTACTCTCTACTCTCTACTCTCTACTCTCTACTCTCTACTCTCTACTCTCTACTCTCTACTCTCTACTCTCTACTCTCTACTCTCTACTCTCTACTCTCTACTCTCTACTCTCTACTCTCTACTCTCTACTCTCTACTCTCTACTCTCTACTCTCTACTCTCTACTCTCTACTCTCTACTCTCTACTCTCTACTCTCTACTCTCTACTCTCTACTCTCTACTCTCTACTCTCTACTCTCTACTCTCTACTCTCTACTCTCTACTCTCTACTCTCTACTCTCTACTCTCTACTCTCTACTCTCTACTCTCTACTCTCTACTCTCTACTCTCTACTCTCTACTCTCTACTCTCTACTCTCTACTCTCTACTCTCTACTCTCTACTCTCTACTCTCTACTCTCTACTCTCTACTCTCTACTCTCTACTCTCTACTCTCTACTCTCTACTCTCTACTCTCTACTCTCTACTCTCTACTCTCTACTCTCTACTCTCTACTCTCTACTCTCTACTCTCTACTCTCTACTCTCTACTCTCTACTCTCTACTCTCTACTCTCTACTCTCTACTCTCTACTCTCTACTCTCTACTCTCTACTCTCTACTCTCTACTCTCTACTCTCTACTCTCTACTCTCTACTCTCTACTCTCTACTCTCTACTCTCTACTCTCTACTCTCTACTCTCTACTCTCTACTCTCTACTCTCTACTCTCTACTCTCTACTCTCTACTCTCTACTCTCTACTCTCTACTCTCTACTCTCTACTCTCTACTCTCTACTCTCTACTCTCTACTCTCTACTCTCTACTCTCTACTCTCTACTCTCTACTCTCTACTCTCTACTCTCTACTCTCTACTCTCTACTCTCTACTCTCTACTCTCTACTCTCTACTCTCTACTCTCTACTCTCTACTCTCTACTCTCTACTCTCTACTCTCTACTCTCTACTCTCTACTCTCTACTCTCTACTCTCTACTCTCTACTCTCTACTCTCTACTCTCTACTCTCTACTCTCTACTCTCTACTCTCTACTCTCTACTCTCTACTCTCTACTCTCTACTCTCTACTCTCTACTCTCTACTCTCTACTCTCTACTCTCTACTCTCTACTCTCTACTCTCTACTCTCTACTCTCTACTCTCTACTCTCTACTCTCTACTCTCTACTCTCTACTCTCTACTCTCTACTCTCTACTCTCTACTCTCTACTCTCTACTCTCTACTCTCTACTCTCTACTCTCTACTCTCTACTCTCTACTCTCTACTCTCTACTCTCTACTCTCTACTCTCTACTCTCTACTCTCTACTCTCTACTCTCTACTCTCTACTCTCTACTCTCTACTCTCTACTCTCTACTCTCTACTCTCTACTCTCTACTCTCTACTCTCTACTCTCTACTCTCTACTCTCTACTCTCTACTCTCTACTCTCTACTCTCTACTCTCTACTCTCTACTCTCTACTCTCTACTCTCTACTCTCTACTCTCTACTCTCTACTCTCTACTCTCTACTCTCTACTCTCTACTCTCTACTCTCTACTCTCTACTCTCTACTCTCTACTCTCTACTCTCTACTCTCTACTCTCTACTCTCTACTCTCTACTCTCTACTCTCTACTCTCTACTCTCTACTCTCTACTCTCTACTCTCTACTCTCTACTCTCTACTCTCTACTCTCTACTCTCTACTCTCTACTCTCTACTCTCTACTCTCTACTCTCTACTCTCTACTCTCTACTCTCTACTCTCTACTCTCTACTCTCTACTCTCTACTCTCTACTCTCTACTCTCTACTCTCTACTCTCTACTCTCTACTCTCTACTCTCTACTCTCTACTCTCTACTCTCTACTCTCTACTCTCTACTCTCTACTCTCTACTCTCTACTCTCTACTCTCTACTCTCTACTCTCTACTCTCTACTCTCTACTCTCTACTCTCTACTCTCTACTCTCTACTCTCTACTCTCTACTCTCTACTCTCTACTCTCTACTCTCTACTCTCTACTCTCTACTCTCTACTCTCTACTCTCTACTCTCTACTCTCTACTCTCTACTCTCTACTCTCTACTCTCTACTCTCTACTCTCTACTCTCTACTCTCTACTCTCTACTCTCTACTCTCTACTCTCTACTCTCTACTCTCTACTCTCTACTCTCTACTCTCTACTCTCTACTCTCTACTCTCTACTCTCTACTCTCTACTCTCTACTCTCTACTCTCTACTCTCTACTCTCTACTCTCTACTCTCTACTCTCTACTCTCTACTCTCTACTCTCTACTCTCTACTCTCTACTCTCTACTCTCTACTCTCTACTCTCTACTCTCTACTCTCTACTCTCTACTCTCTACTCTCTACTCTCTACTCTCTACTCTCTACTCTCTACTCTCTACTCTCTACTCTCTACTCTCTACTCTCTACTCTCTACTCTCTACTCTCTACTCTCTACTCTCTACTCTCTACTCTCTACTCTCTACTCTCTACTCTCTACTCTCTACTCTCTACTCTCTACTCTCTACTCTCTACTCTCTACTCTCTACTCTCTACTCTCTACTCTCTACTCTCTACTCTCTACTCTCTACTCTCTACTCTCTACTCTCTACTCTCTACTCTCTACTCTCTACTCTCTACTCTCTACTCTCTACTCTCTACTCTCTACTCTCTACTCTCTACTCTCTACTCTCTACTCTCTACTCTCTACTCTCTACTCTCTACTCTCTACTCTCTACTCTCTACTCTCTACTCTCTACTCTCTACTCTCTACTCTCTACTCTCTACTCTCTACTCTCTACTCTCTACTCTCTACTCTCTACTCTCTACTCTCTACTCTCTACTCTCTACTCTCTACTCTCTACTCTCTACTCTCTACTCTCTACTCTCTACTCTCTACTCTCTACTCTCTACTCTCTACTCTCTACTCTCTACTCTCTACTCTCTACTCTCTACTCTCTACTCTCTACTCTCTACTCTCTACTCTCTACTCTCTACTCTCTACTCTCTACTCTCTACTCTCTACTCTCTACTCTCTACTCTCTACTCTCTACTCTCTACTCTCTACTCTCTACTCTCTACTCTCTACTCTCTACTCTCTACTCTCTACTCTCTACTCTCTACTCTCTACTCTCTACTCTCTACTCTCTACTCTCTACTCTCTACTCTCTACTCTCTACTCTCTACTCTCTACTCTCTACTCTCTACTCTCTACTCTCTACTCTCTACTCTCTACTCTCTACTCTCTACTCTCTACTCTCTACTCTCTACTCTCTACTCTCTACTCTCTACTCTCTACTCTCTACTCTCTACTCTCTACTCTCTACTCTCTACTCTCTACTCTCTACTCTCTACTCTCTACTCTCTACTCTCTACTCTCTACTCTCTACTCTCTACTCTCTACTCTCTACTCTCTACTCTCTACTCTCTACTCTCTACTCTCTACTCTCTACTCTCTACTCTCTACTCTCTACTCTCTACTCTCTACTCTCTACTCTCTACTCTCTACTCTCTACTCTCTACTCTCTACTCTCTACTCTCTACTCTCTACTCTCTACTCTCTACTCTCTACTCTCTACTCTCTACTCTCTACTCTCTACTCTCTACTCTCTACTCTCTACTCTCTACTCTCTACTCTCTACTCTCTACTCTCTACTCTCTACTCTCTACTCTCTACTCTCTACTCTCTACTCTCTACTCTCTACTCTCTACTCTCTACTCTCTACTCTCTACTCTCTACTCTCTACTCTCTACTCTCTACTCTCTACTCTCTACTCTCTACTCTCTACTCTC
The DNA here is from genome assembly GCA_964023945.1 of Ectemnius cavifrons. Lineage (NCBI taxonomy): Eukaryota > Metazoa > Arthropoda > Insecta > Hymenoptera > Crabronidae > Ectemnius > Ectemnius cavifrons. Next base: position 15,769 of record CAXIEQ010000183.1, read on the forward strand.
TACTCTCTACTCTCTACTCTCTACTCTCTACTCTCTACTCTCTACTCTCTACTCTCTACTCTCTACTCTCTACTCTCTACTCTCTACTCTCTACTCTCTACTCTCTACTCTCTACTCTCTACTCTCTACTCTCTACTCTCTACTCTCTACTCTCTACTCTCTACTCTCTACTCTCTACTCTCTACTCTCTACTCTCTACTCTCTACTCTCTACTCTCTACTCTCTACTCTCTACTCTCTACTCTCTACTCTCTACTCTCTACTCTCTACTCTCTACTCTCTACTCTCTACTCTCTACTCTCTACTCTCTACTCTCTACTCTCTACTCTCTACTCTCTACTCTCTACTCTCTACTCTCTACTCTCTACTCTCTACTCTCTACTCTCTACTCTCTACTCTCTACTCTCTACTCTCTACTCTCTACTCTCTACTCTCTACTCTCTACTCTCTACTCTCTACTCTCTACTCTCTACTCTCTACTCTCTACTCTCTACTCTCTACTCTCTACTCTCTACTCTCTACTCTCTACTCTCTACTCTCTACTCTCTACTCTCTACTCTCTACTCTCTACTCTCTACTCTCTACTCTCTACTCTCTACTCTCTACTCTCTACTCTCTACTCTCTACTCTCTACTCTCTACTCTCTACTCTCTACTCTCTACTCTCTACTCTCTACTCTCTACTCTCTACTCTCTACTCTCTACTCTCTACTCTCTACTCTCTACTCTCTACTCTCTACTCTCTACTCTCTACTCTCTACTCTCTACTCTCTACTCTCTACTCTCTACTCTCTACTCTCTACTCTCTACTCTCTACTCTCTACTCTCTACTCTCTACTCTCTACTCTCTACTCTCTACTCTCTACTCTCTACTCTCTACTCTCTACTCTCTACTCTCTACTCTCTACTCTCTACTCTCTACTCTCTACTCTCTACTCTCTACTCTCTACTCTCTACTCTCTACTCTCTACTCTCTACTCTCTACTCTCTACTCTCTACTCTCTACTCTCTACTCTCTACTCTCTACTCTCTACTCTCTACTCTCTACTCTCTACTCTCTACTCTCTACTCTCTACTCTCTACTCTCTACTCTCTACTCTCTACTCTCTACTCTCTACTCTCTACTCTCTACTCTCTACTCTCTACTCTCTACTCTCTACTCTCTACTCTCTACTCTCTACTCTCTACTCTCTACTCTCTACTCTCTACTCTCTACTCTCTACTCTCTACTCTCTACTCTCTACTCTCTACTCTCTACTCTCTACTCTCTACTCTCTACTCTCTACTCTCTACTCTCTACTCTCTACTCTCTACTCTCTACTCTCTACTCTCTACTCT
>CAXIEQ010000185.1:0-14259 GCA_964023945.1 Ectemnius cavifrons
AGAATTCAAATCCGAGTCTCCGGTCGTCCGGAAATCGCAGTCACATCCAAAAACCTGTCCTCGAGTATTTTGGCTCCCAGAATCATAATCTGGAGTAGAACACAAGCATTTCCGACGCAAAATGGCGAGAGGAGTCGAATGCCGCAAGCAGAATTCAAATCCGAGCCTCCGTTCGTCTGGAAATCGCAGTCATATCAGAAAACCTGTCCTCGAGTATTCTGGACCTCAGGATCGTAATCTGGAGTAGAACACGAGTATTTCCGACGCAAAATGACGAGAGGAATCGAATGCCGCAAGCAGAATTCAAATCCAAGCCTTCGTTCGTCTGGAAATCGCAGTCATATCCAAAAACCTATCTTCGAGTATTTTGGCTCCCAAAATCATAATCAGGAGTAGAACACACGTATTTCCGACGCAATATGACGAGAGGAATCGAATGCCGCAAGCAGAATTCAAATCCAAGCCTTCGTTCGTCTGGAAATCGCAGTCATATCCAAAAACCTATCTTCGAGTATTTTGGCTCCCAAAATCATAATCAGGAGTAGAACACACGTATTTCCGACGCAATATGACGAGAGGAATCGAATGCCGCAAGCAGAATTCAAATCCGAGCCTTCGTTCGTCTGGAAATCGCAGTCATATCAGAAAACCTGTCCTCGAGTATTCTGGACCTCAGGATCGTAATCTGGAGTAGAACACGAGTATTTCCGACGCAAAATGACGAGAGGAATCGAATGCCGCAAGCAAAATTCAAATCGGAGCCTTCGTTCGTCTGGAAATCGCAGTCATATCAGAAAACCTATCTTAGACTATTTTGGCTCCCAAAATCATAATCTGGAGTAGAACACACGTATTTCCGACGCAAAATGACAAGAGGAATCGAATGCCGCAAGCAGAATTCAAATCCGAGCCTCCGTTCGTCTGGAAATCGCAGTCATATCCAAAAACCTATCTTCGAGTATTTTGGCTCCCAAAATCATAATCTGGAGTAGAACACACGTATTTCCGACGCAAAATGACGGGAGGAATCGAATGCCGCAAGCAGAATTCAAATCCGAGCCTCCGTTCGTCTGGAAATCGCAGTCATATCAGAAAACCTGTCCTCGAGTATTCTGGACCTCAGGATCGTAATCTGGAGTAGAGCACGAGTATTTCCGACGCAAAATGACGAGAGGAATCGAATGCCGCAAGCAGAATTCAAATCCGAGCCTTCGTTCGTCTGGAAATCGCAGTCATATCAGAAAACCTATCTTAGACTATTTTGGCTCCCAAAATCATAATCTGGAGTAGAACACACGTATTTCCGACGCAAAATGACGAGAGGAATCGATTGCCGCAAGCAGAATTCAAATCCGAGTCTCCGGTCGTCCGGAAATCGCAGTCACATCCAAAAACCTGTCCTCGAGTATTTTGGCTCCCAGAATCATAATCTGGAGTAGAACACAAGCATTTCCGACGCAAAATGGCGAGAGGAATCGAATGCCGCAAGCAGAATTCAAATCCGAGCCTTCGTTCGTCTGGAAATCGCAGTCATATCCAAAAACCTATCTTAGAATATTTTGGCTCCCAAAATCATAATCTGGAGTATAACACACGTATTTCCGACGCAAAATGACGAGAGGAATCGATTGCCGCAAGCAGAATTCAAATCCGAGTCTCCGGTCGTCCGGAAATCGCAGTCACATCCAAAAACCTGTCCTCGAGTATTTTGGCTCCCAGAATCATAATCTGGAGTAGAACACAAGCATTTCCGACGCAAAATGACGAGAGGAATCGATTGCCGCAAGCAGAATTCAAATCCGAGTCTCCGGGCGTCCGGAAATCGCAGTCACATCCAAAAACCTGTCCTCGAGTATTTTGGCTCCCAGAATCATAATCTGGAGTAGAACACACGTATTTCCGACGCAAAATGGCGAGAGGAATCGAATGCCGCAAGCAGAATTCAAATCCGAGCCTTCGTTCGTCTGGAAATCGCAGTCATATCCAAAAACCTATCTTAGACTATTTTGGCTCCCAAAATCATAATCTGGAGTAGAACACACGTATTTCCGACGCAAAATGACGGGAGGAATCGAATGCCGCAAGCAGAATTCAAATCCGAGCCTCCGTTCGTCTGGAAATCGCAGTCATATCCAAAAACCTATCTTCGAGTATTTTGGCTCCCAAAATCATAATCAGGAGTAGAACACACGTATTTCCGACGCAATATGACGAGAGGAATCGAATGCCGCAAGCAGAATTCAAATCCAAGCCTTCGTTCGTCTGGAAATCGCAGTCATATCCAAAAACCTATCTTCGAGTATTTTGGCTCCCAAAATCATAATCAGGAGTAGAACACACGTATTTCCGACGCAATATGACGAGAGGAATCGAATGCCGCAAGCAGAATTCAAATCCAAGCCTTCGTTCGTCTGGAAATCGCAGTCATATCAGAAAACCTATCTTACACTATTTTGGCTCCCAAAATCATAATCAGGAGTAGAACACACGTATTTCCGACGCAATATGATGAGAGGAATCGAATGCCGCAAGCAGAATTCAAATCCGAGCCTTCGTTCGTCTGGAAATCGCAGTCATATCAGAAAACCTATCTTAGACTATTTTGGCTCCCAAAATCGTAATCTGGAGTAGAACACGAGTATTTCCGACGCAAAATGACGAGAGGAATCGAATGGCGCAAGCAGAATTCAAATCCGAGCCTCCGTTCGCCTGGAAATCGCAGTCATATCAGAAAACCTGTCCTCGAGTATTCTGGACCTCAGGATCGTAATCTGGAGTAGAACACGAGTATTTGCGACGCAAAATGACGAGAGGAATCGAATGCCGCAAGCAGAATTCAAATCCGAGCCTTCGGTCGTCTGGAAATCGCAGTCATATCCAAAAACCTATCTTATACTATTTTGGCTCCCAAAATCATAATCTGGAGTAGAACACGAGTATTTCCGACGCAAAATGACGAGAGGAATCGAATGCCGCAAGCAGAATTCAAATCCGAGCCTTCGGTCGTATGGAAATCGCAGTCATATCAGAAAACCTATCTTAGACTATTTTGGCTCCCAAAATCGTAATCTGGAGTAGAACACACGTATTTCCGACGCAAAATGACGAGAGGAATCGAATGCCGCAAGCAGAATTCAAATCCGAGCCTCCGTTCGTCTGGAAATCGCAGTCATATCCAAAAACCTATCTTAGACTATTTTGGCTCCCAAAATCATAATCTGGAGTAGAACACACGTATTTCCGACGCAAAATGACGTGAGGAATCGAATGCCGCAAGCAGAATTCAAATCCGAGCCTTCGTTCGTCTGGAAATCGCAGTCATATTCAAAAACGTATCTTAGAATATTTTGGCTCCCAGAATCATAATCTGGAGTAGAACACGAGTATTTCCGACGCAAAATGACGAGAGGAATCGAATGGCGCAAGCAGAATTCAAATCCGAGCCTCCGTTCGCCTGGAAATCGCAGTCATATCAGAAAACCTGTCCTCGAGTATTCTGGACCTCAGGATCGTAATCTGGAGTAGAACACGAGTATTTCCGACGCAAAATGACGAGAGGAATCGAATGCCGCAAGCAGAATTCAAATCCGAGCCTCCGTTCGTCTGGAAATCGCAGTCATATCCAAAAACCTATCCTCGAGTATTTTGGCTCAAAAAATCGTAATTTGGAGTAGAACACGAGTATTTCCGACGCAAAATGACGAGAGGAATCGAATGCCGCAAGCAGAATTCAAATCCGAGCCTTCGTTCGTCTGGAAATCGCAGTCATATCCAAAAACCTATCCTCGAGTATTTTGGCTCAAAAAATCGTAATCTGGAGTAGAACACGAGTATTTCCGACGCAAAATGACGAGAGGAATCGAATGGCGCAAGCAGAATTCAAATCCGAGCCTTCGTTCGTCTGGAAATCGCAGTCATATTCAAAAACGTATCTTAGAATATTTTGGCTCCCAGAATCATAATCTGGAGTAGAACACGAGTATTTCCGACGCAAAATGACGAGAGGAATCGAATGGCGCAAGCAGAATTCAAATCCGAGCCTCCGTTCGTCTGGAAATCGCAGTCATATCCAAAAACGTATCTTAGACTATTTTGGCTCCCAAAATCGTAATCTGGAGTAGAACACGAGTATTTCCGACGCAAAATGACGAGAGGAATCGAATGCCGCAAGCAGAATTCAAATCCGAGCCTTCGGTCGTATGGAAATCGCAGTCATATCAGAAAACCTATCTTAGACTATTTTGGCTCCCAAAATCGTAATCTGGAGTAGAACACACGTATTTCCGACGCAAAATGACGAGAGGAATCGAATGCCGCAAGCAGAATTCAAATCCGAGCCTCCGTTCGTCTGGAAATCGCAGTCATATCCAAAAACCTATCCTCGAGTATTTTGGCTCCCAAAATCGTAATCTGGAGTAGAACACACGTATTTCCGACGCAAAATGACGAGAGGAATCGAATGCCGCAAGCAGAATTCAAATCCGAGCCTTCGTTCGTCTGGAAATCGCAGTCATATTCAAAAACGTATCTTAGAATATTTTGGCTCCCAGAATCATAATCTGGAGTAGAACACGAGTATTTCCGACGCAAAATGACGAGAGGAATCGAATGGCGCTAGCAGAATTCAAATCCGAGCCTCCGTTCGCCTGGAAATCGCAGTCATATCAGAAAACCTGTCCTCGAGTATTCTGGACCTCAGGATCGTAATCTGGAGTAGAACACGAGTATTTCCGACGCAAAATGACGAGAGGAATCGAATGCTGCAAGCAGAATTCAAATCCGAGCCTCCGTTCGTCTGGAAATCGCAGTCATATCCAAAAACCTATCCTCGAGTATTTTGGCTCCCAAAATCGTAATCTGGAGTAGAACACACGTATTTCCGACGCAAAATGACGAGAGGAATCGAATGGCGCAAGCAGAATTCAAATCCGAGCCTCCGTTCGCCTGGAAATCGCAGTCATATCAGAAAACCTGTCCTCGAGTATTCTGGACCTCAGGATCGTAATCTGGAGTAGAACACGAGTATTTCCGACGCAAAATGACGAGAGGAATCGAATGCTGCAAGCAGAATTCAAATCCGAGCCTCCGTTCGTCTGGAAATCGCAGTCATATCCAAAAGCGTATCTTAGACTATTTTGGCTCCCAAAATCGTATTCTGGAGTAGAACACACGTATTTCCGACGCAAAATGACGAGAGGAATCGAATGCCGCAAGCAGAAATCAAATCCGAGCCTCCGTTCGTCTGGAAATCGCAGTCATATCCAGAAACCTATCCTCGAGTATTTTGGCTCCCAAAATCGTAATCTGGAGTAGAACACGAGTATTTCTGACGCAAAATGACGAGAGGAATCGAATGCCGCAAGCAGAATTCAAATCCGAGCCTTCGTTCGTCTGGAAATCGCAGTCATATTCAAAAACGTATCTTAGACTATTTTGGCTCCCAAAATCATAATCTGGAGTAGAACACACGTATTTCCGACGGAAAATGACGAGAGGAATCGAATGCCGCAAGCAGAATTCAAATCCGAGCCTCCGTTCGTCTGGAAATCGCAGTCATATCAGAAAACCTGTCCTCGAGTATTCTGGACCTCAGGATCGTAATCTTGAGTAGAACACACGTATTTCCGACGCAAAATGACGAGAGGAATCGAATGCTGCAAGCAGAATTCAAATCCGAGCCTTCGTTCGTCTGGAAATCGCAGTCATATCAGAAAACCTGTCCTCGAGTATTCTGGACCTCAGGATCGTAATCTTGAGTAGAACACACGTATTTCCGACGCAAAATGACGAGAGGAATCGAATGCTGCAAGCAGAATTCAAATCCGAGCCTCCGTTCGTCTGCAAATCGCAGTCATATCAGAAAACCTATCTTAGACTATTTTGGCTCCAAAAATCATAATCTGGAGTAGAACACACGTATTTCCGACGCAAAATGACAAGAGGAATCGAATGCTGCAAGCAGAATTCAAATCCGAGCCTCCGTTCGTCTGGAAATCGCAGTCATATCAGAAAACCTGTCCTCGAGTATTCTGGACCTCAGGATCGTAATCTTGAGTAGAACACACGTATTTCCGACGCAAAATGACGAGAGGAATCGAATGCTGCAAGCAGAATTCAAATCCGAGCCTCCGTTCGTCTGGAAATCGCAGTCATATCAGAAAACCTATCCTCGAGTATTTTGGCTCCCAAAAGCGTAATCTGGAGTAGAACACGAGTATTTCCGACGCAAAATGACGAGAGGAATCGAATGCCGCAAGCAGAATTCAAATCCGAGCCTTCGTTCGTCTGGAAATCGCAGTCATATTCAAAAACGTATCTTAGACTATTTTGGCTCCCAAAATCATAATATGGAGTAGAACACACGTATTTCCGACGGAAAATGACGAGAGGAATCGAATGCCGCAAGCAGAATTCAAATCCGAGCCTCCGTTCGTCTGGAAATCGCAGTCATATCCAAAAACCTATCTTAGACTATTTTGGCTCCAAAAATCATAATCTGGAGTAGAACACACGTATTTCCGACGGAAAATGACGAGAGGAATCGAATGCCGCAAGCAGAATTCAAATCCGAGCCTTCGTTCGTCTGGAAATCGCAGTCATATCCAGAAACCTATCCTCGAGTATTTTGGCTCCCAAAATCGTAATCTGGAGTGGAACACGAGTATTTCTGACGCAAAATGACGAGAGGAATCGAATGCCGCAAGCAGAATTCAAATCCGAGCCTCCGTTTGTCTGCAAATCGCAGTCATATCAGAAAACCTATCTTAGACTATTTTGGCTCCCAAAATCATAATCTGGAGTAGAACACGAGTATTTCCGACGCAAAATGACGAGAGGAATCGAATGCCGCAAGCAGAATTCAAATCCGAGCCTTCGTTCGTCTGGAAATCGCAGTCATATTCAAAAACGTATCTTAGAATATTTTGGCTCCCAAAATCATAATCTGGAGTAGAACACACGTATTTCCGACGCAAAATGACGAGAGGAATCGAATGCCGCAAGCAGAATTCAAATCCGAGCCTCCGATCGTCTGGAAATCGCAGTCGTATCAGAAAACCTATCTTAGACTATTTTGGCTCCCAAAATCATAATCTGGAGTAGAACACACGTATTTCCGACGCAAAATGACAAGAGGAATCGAATGCTGCAAGCAGAATTCAAATCCGAGCCTTCGTTCGTCTGGAAATCGCAGTCATATTCAAAAACGTATCTTAGACTATTTTGGCTCCCAAAATCATAATCTGGAGTAGAACACACGTATTTCCGACGCAAAATGACGAGAGGAATCGAATGCCGCAAGCAGAATTCAAATCCGAGCCTTCGTTCGTCTGGAAATCGCAGTCATATTCAAAAACGTATCTTAGAATATTTTGGCTCCCAAAATCATAATCTGGAGTAGAACACACGTATTTCCGACGCAAAATGAAGAGAGGAATCGAATGCCGCAAGCAGAATTCAAATCCGAGCCTCCGTTCGTCTGCAAATCGCAGTCATATCAGAAAACCTATCTTAGACTATTTTGGCTCCAAAAATCATAATCTGGAGTAGAACACACGTATTTCCGACGCAAAATGACAAGAGGAATCGAATGCTGCAAGCAGAATTCAAATCCAAGCCTCCGTTCGTCTGGAAATCGCAGTCATATCAGAAAACCTGTCCTCGAGTATTCTGGACCTCAGGATCGTAATCTTGAGTAGAACACACGTATTTCCGACGCAAAATGACGAGAGGAATCGAATGCTGCAAGCAGAATTCAAATCCGAGCCTTCGTTCGTCTGGAAATCGCAGTCATATCAGAAAACCTGTCCTCGAGTATTCTGGACCTCAGGATCGTAATCTTGAGTAGAACACACGTATTTCCGACGCAAAATGACGAGAGGAATCGAATGCCGCAAGCAGAATTCAAATCCGAGCCTTCGTTCGTCTGGAAATCGCAGTCATATTCAAAAACGTATCTTAGAATATTTTGGCTCCCAAAATCATAATCTGGAGTAGAACACACGTATTTCCGACGCAAAATGAAGAGAGGAATCGTATGCCGCAAGCAGAATTCAAATCCGAGCCTCCGTTCGTCTGCAAATCGCAGTCATATCAGAAAACCTATCTTAGACTATTTTGGCTCCAAAAATCATAATCTGGAGTAGAACACACGTATTTCCGACGCAAAATGACAAGAGGAATCGAATGCTGCAAGCAGAATTCAAATCCGAGCCTCCGTTCGTCTGGAAATCGCAGTCATATCAGAAAACCTGTCCTCGAGTATTCTGGACCTCAGGATCGTAATCTTGAGTAGAACACACGTATTTCCGACGCAAAATGACGAGAGGAATCGAATGCTGCAAGCAGAATTCAAATCCGAGCCTTCGTTCGTCTGGAAATCGCAGTCATATCAGAAAACCTGTCCTCGAGTATTCTGGACCTCAGGATCGTAATCTTGAGTAGAACACACGTATTTCCGACGCAAAATGACGAGAGGAATCGAATGCCGCAAGCAGAATTCAAATCCGAGCCTTCGTTCGTCTGGAAATCGCAGTCATATTCAAAAACGTATCTTAGAATATTTTGGCTCCCAAAATCATAATCTGGAGTAGAACACACGTATTTCCGACGCAAAATGAAGAGAGGAATCGAATGCCGCAAGCAGAATTCAAATCCGAGCCTCCGTTCGTCTGCAAATCGCAGTCATATCAGAAAACCTATCTTAGACTATTTTGGCTCCAAAAATCATAATCTGGAGTAGAACACACGTATTTCCGACGCAAAATGACAAGAGGAATCGAATGCTGCAAGCAGAATTCAAATCCGAGCCTCCGTTCGTCTGGAAATCGCAGTCATATCAGAAAACCTGTCCTCGAGTATTCTGGACCTCAGGATCGTAATCTTGAGTAGAACACACGTATTTCCGACGCAAAATGACGAGAGGAATCGAATGCTGCAAGCAGAATTCAAATCCGAGCCTCCGTTCGTCTGGAAATCGCAGTCATATCAGAAAACCTATCCTCGAGTATTTTGGCTCCCAAAAGCGTAATCTGGAGTAGAACACGAGTATTTCCGACGCAAAATGACGAGAGGAATCGAATGCCGCAAGCAGAATTCAAATCCGAGCCTTCGTTCGTCTGGAAATCGCAGTCATATCCAAAAACCTATCCTCGAGTATTTTGGCTCCCAAAATCGTAATCTGGAGTAGAACACGAGTATTTCTGACGCAAAATGACGAGAGGAATCGAATGCTGCAAGCAGAATTCAAATCCGAGCCTCCGTTCGTCTGGAAATCGCAGTCATATCAGAAAACCTATCTTCGAGTATTTTGGCTCCCAAAAGCGTAATCTGGAGTAGAACACGAGTATTTCCGACGCAAAATGACGAGAGGAATCGAATGCCGCAAGCAGAATTCAAATCCGAGCCTTCGTTCGTCTGGAAATCGCAGTCATATTCAAAAACGTATCTTAGACTATTTTGGCTCCCAAAATCATAATCTGGAGTAGAACACACGTATTTCCGACGGAAAATGACGAGAGGAATCGAATGCCGCAAGCAGAATTCAAATCCGAGCCTCCGTTCGTCTGGAAATCGCAGTCATATCCAAAAACCTATCTTAGACTATTTTGGCTCCAAAAATCATAATCTGGAGTAGAACACACGTATTTCTGACGCAAAATGACGAGAGGAATCGAATGCCGCAAGCAGAATTCAAATCCGAGCCTCCGTTTGTCTGCAAATCGCAGTCATATCAGAAAACCTATCTTAGACTATTTTGGCTCCCAAAATCATAATCTGGAGTAGAACACGAGTATTTCCGACGCAAAATGACGAGAGGAATCGAATGCCGCAAGCAGAATTCAAATCCGAGCCTTCGTTCGTCTGGAAATCGCAGTCATATTCAAAAACGTATCTTAGAATATTTTGGCTCCCAAAATCATAATCTGGAGTAGAACACACGTATTTCCGACGCAAAATGACGAGAGGAATCGAATGCCGCAAGCAGAATTCAAATCCGAGCCTCCGATCGTCTGGAAATCGCAGTCGTATCAGAAAACCTATCTTAGACTACTTTGGCTCCCAAAATCATAATCTGGAGTAGAACACACGTATTTCCGACGCAAAATGACGAGAGGAGTCGAATGCCGCAAGCAGAATTCAAATCCGAGCCTCCGTTCGTCTGGAAATCGCAGTCATATCTAAAAACCTATCCTCGAGTATTTTGGCTCCCAAAATCGTAATCTGGAGTAGAACACGAATATTTCTGACGCAAAATGACGAGAGGAATCGAATGCTGCAAGCAGAATTCAAATCCGAGCCTCCGTTCGTCTGGAAATCGCAGTCATATCAGAAAACCTGTCCTCGAGTATTCTTGACCTCAGGATCGTAATCTTGAGTAGAACACACGTATTTCCGACGCAAAATGACGAGAGGAATCGAATGCTGCAAGCAGAATTCAAATCCGAGCCTTCGTTCGTCTGGAAATCGCAGTCATATCAGAAAACCTATCTTAGACTATTTTGGCTCCCAAAATCATAATCTGGAGTAGAACACACGTATTTCCGACGCAAAATGACGAGAGGAGTCGAATGCCGCAAGCAGAATTCAAATCCGAGCCTCCGTTCGTCTGGAAATCGCAGTCATATCCAAAAACCTATCCTCGAGTATTTTGGCTCCCAAAATCGTTATCTGGAGTAGAACACGAGTATTTCCGACGCAAAATGACGAGAGGAATCGAATGCCGCAAGCAGAATTCAAATCCGAGCCTTCGTTCGTCTGGAAATCGCAGTCATATCAGAAAACCTGTCCTCGAGTATTCTGGACCTCAGGATCGTAATCTTGAGTAGAACACACGTATTTCCGACGCAAAATGACGAGAGGAATCGAATGCTGCAAGCAGAATTCAAATCCGAGCCTCCGTTCGTCTGGAAATCGCAGTCATATCAGAAAACCTATCCTCGAGTATTTTGGCTCCCAAAAGCGTAATCTGGAGTAGAACACGAGTATTTCCGACGCAAAATGACGAGAGGAATCGAATGCCGCAAGCAGAATTCAAATCCGAGCCTTCGTTCGTCTGGAAATCGCAGTCATATTCAAAAACGTATCTTAGACTATTTTGGCTCCCAAAATCATAATCTGGAGTAGAACACACGTATTTCCGACGGAAAATGACGAGAGGAATCGAATGCCGCAAGCAGAATTCAAATCCGAGCCTCCGTTCGTCTGGAAATCGCAGTCATATCAGAAAACCTGTCCTCGAGTATTCTGGACCTCAGGATCGTAATCTTGAGTAGAACACACGTATTTCCGACGCAAAATGACGAGAGGAATCGAATGCTGCAAGCAGAATTCAAATCCGAGCCTTCGTTCGTCTGGAAATCGCAGTCATATCAGAAAACCTGTCCTCGAGTATTCTGGACCTCAGGATCGTAATCTTGAGTAGAACACACGTATTTCCGACGCAAAATGACGAGAGGAATCGAATGCTGCAAGCAGAATTCAAATCCGAGCCTCCGTTCGTCTGCAAATCGCAGTCATATCAGAAAACCTATCTTAGACTATTTTGGCTCCAAAAATCATAATCTGGAGTAGAACACACGTATTTCCGACGCAAAATGACAAGAGGAATCGAATGCTGCAAGCAGAATTCAAATCCGAGCCTCCGTTCGTCTGGAAATCGCAGTCATATCAGAAAACCTGTCCTCGAGTATTCTGGACCTCAGGATCGTAATCTTGAGTAGAACACACGTATTTCCGACGCAAAATGACGAGAGGAATCGAATGCTGCAAGCAGAATTCAAATCCGAGCCTCCGTTCGTCTGGAAATCGCAGTCATATCAGAAAACCTATCCTCGAGTATTTTGGCTCCCAAAAGCGTAATCTGGAGTAGAACACGAGTATTTCCGACGCAAAATGACGAGAGGAATCGAATGCCGCAAGCAGAATTCAAATCCGAGCCTTCGTTCGTCTGGAAATCGCAGTCATATTCAAAAACGTATCTTAGACTATTTTGGCTCCCAAAATCATAATATGGAGTAGAACACACGTATTTCCGACGGAAAATGACGAGAGGAATCGAATGCCGCAAGCAGAATTCAAATCCGAGCCTCCGTTCGTCTGGAAATCGCAGTCATATCCAAAAACCTATCTTAGACTATTTTGGCTCCAAAAATCATAATCTGGAGTAGAACACACGTATTTCCGACGGAAAATGACGAGAGGAATCGAATGCCGCAAGCAGAATTCAAATCCGAGCCTTCGTTCGTCTGGAAATCGCAGTCATATCCAGAAACCTATCCTCGAGTATTTTGGCTCCCAAAATCGTAATCTGGAGTGGAACACGAGTATTTCTGACGCAAAATGACGAGAGGAATCGAATGCCGCAAGCAGAATTCAAATCCGAGCCTCCGTTTGTCTGCAAATCGCAGTCATATCAGAAAACCTATCTTAGACTATTTTGGCTCCCAAAATCATAATCTGGAGTAGAACACGAGTATTTCCGACGCAAAATGACGAGAGGAATCGAATGCCGCAAGCAGAATTCAAATCCGAGCCTTCGTTCGTCTGGAAATCGCAGTCATATTCAAAAACGTATCTTAGAATATTTTGGCTCCCAAAATCATAATCTGGAGTAGAACACACGTATTTCCGACGCAAAATGACGAGAGGAATCGAATGCCGCAAGCAGAATTCAAATCCGAGCCTCCGATCGTCTGGAAATCGCAGTCGTATCAGAAAACCTATCTTAGACTATTTTGGCTCCCAAAATCATAATCTGGAGTAGAACACACGTATTTCCGACGCAAAATGACAAGAGGAATCGAATGCTGCAAGCAGAATTCAAATCCGAGCCTTCGTTCGTCTGGAAATCGCAGTCATATTCAAAAACGTATCTTAGACTATTTTGGCTCCCAAAATCATAATCTGGAGTAGAACACACGTATTTCCGACGCAAAATGACGAGAGGAATCGAATGCCGCAAGCAGAATTCAAATCCGAGCCTTCGTTCGTCTGGAAATCGCAGTCATATTCAAAAACGTATCTTAGAATATTTTGGCTCCCAAAATCATAATCTGGAGTAGAACACACGTATTTCCGACGCAAAATGAAGAGAGGAATCGAATGCCGCAAGCAGAATTCAAATCCGAGCCTCCGTTCGTCTGCAAATCGCAGTCATATCAGAAAACCTATCTTAGACTATTTTGGCTCCAAAATCATAATCTGGAGTAGAACACACGTATTTCCGACGCAAAATGACAAGAGGAATCGAATGCTGCAAGCAGAATTCAAATCCAAGCCTCCGTTCGTCTGGAAATCGCAGTCATATCAGAAAACCTGTCCTCGAGTATTCTGGACCTCAGGATCGTAATCTTGAGTAGAACACACGTATTTCCGACGCAAAATGACGAGAGGAATCGAATGCTGCAAGCAGAATTCAAATCCGAGCCTTCGTTCGTCTGGAAATCGCAGTCATATCAGAAAACCTGTCCTCGAGTATTCTGGACCTCAGGATCGTAATCTTGAGTAGAACACACGTATTTCCGACGCAAAATGACGAGAGGAATCGAATGCCGCAAGCAGAATTCAAATCCGAGCCTTCGTTCGTCTGGAAATCGCAGTCATATTCAAAAACGTATCTTAGAATATTTTGGCTCCCAAAATCATAATCTGGAGTAGAACACACGTATTTCCGACGCAAAATGAAGAGAGGAATCGTATGCCGCAAGCAGAATTCAAATCCGAGCCTCCGTTCGTCTGCAAATCGCAGTCATATCAGAAAACCTATCTTAGACTATTTTGGCTCCAAAAATCATAATCTGGAGTAGAACACACGTATTTCCGACGCAAAATGACAAGAGGAATCGAATGCTGCAAGCAGAATTCAAATCCGAGCCTCCGTTCGTCTGGAAATCGCAGTCATATCAGAAAACCTGTCCTCGAGTATTCTGGACCTCAGGATCGTAATCTTGAGTAGAACACACGTATTTCCGACGCAAAATGACGAGAGGAATCGAATGCTGCAAGCAGAATTCAAATCCGAGCCTTCGTTCGTCTGGAAATCGCAGTCATATCAGAAAACCTGTCCTCGAGTATTCTGGACCTCAGGATCGTAATCTTGAGTAGAACACACGTATTTCCGACGCAAAATGACGAGAGGAATCGAATGCCGCAAGCAGAATTCAAATCCGAGCCTTCGTTCGTCTGGAAATCGCAGTCATATTCAAAAACGTATCTTAGAATATTTTGGCTCCCAAAATCATAATCTGGAGTAGAACACAC